>LZPO01017635.1:60206-77992 GCA_001675575.1 Neotoma lepida | reverse complement strand
AGAGAGAGAGCTTGTGCTTGGGTTTGTGGGTCAGATAAGACACATAAGGTAAGAGAGGGCTTGCCATCTGGAGTGTGGCAGCTCCTTCCACATGCCTGAATGAGCCACAGAGAAGCTGNGTCCCCTGTGCCATTACTGTGTCTCCCTAATACTCCCATGTCAAGTTGCTCAGGGCTTTTAGCAAACAGCCACTGAAGTGCCCCAGTTCTCTTTCACTGTGCAACAATCACTTCAACAGTGAGCTGCTTAAAACAATAATAATTTCATTATCCACCATAGTGTTATGAGTTGGGAATTGGGAAGGACTTGGCTGAGTGGTTCTAGTTTCCATGTGTNATGAGGTTGTANTTCAGGCAGCAACTGTTGAGCAGTAAGGAGGGAACAAATGGAAACCCTCTCCACATAGAGTAGGATGGGCTTCCTCTCAGTATGGCAGCCTCAACACAGTCAACTGCCTGTGTGTTAGATGAGGCTGCCTGCTTACCTATTAGGTTGTAGCTCAATGGTAGAGCATATGCTTAGTATGTACAAGGCATGTGGGTTTTATTCCCACCACCAAGCTACATTGCTTTTGTTTGGTTTTGTTTTTCACATGTAATTTCATATGTAATTCTTTGAGAATTACATATAATACATTTTTAACCACATTCTCCCTCATTTCCTCCTCAACTTCCCCTACATCCAGGCCCACCTCCCTACCCTCTTAAATTCATGTCTTCTTTTCTTTGTTACAACCCATCAAGTCTACTTGTGCTGCAATATACTCCCGGGTATGGGGTCATCTGCCGGAGTGTAGTCAACGCACGAAGAGCCACCCTCTTCAAGCACAGAGAATATCAGTGGTGTGCTCAATACAAATGAGACAGCTACATTACACACACACACACACACACACACACACACACACACCACACCACACAAGCACATGCCCATTCCAAGACTCAAGGAGAGAGGACTGGAGCACAATAGTGTCACTGGACATGACAGGACCACNACACTCATGAACTCACAGTAGTTGTGACGGCCTGCATAGACCAAGCTTATCAACAATCTTCATAGAGAATAAAGAGGTTCACAAACCCCCATTTCTTTCTAACTGAGGAGCTATGANCAATTGATGGCTCCCAGGAGAGGGAGAGTCAGTTTTCATGACATTGCCTTTAATAGTGAAGCCTCTTCAGTCCTTAGAATTAACCAACTGAAATGATGCCAAGGAAGGTCCAAGCACAGTTGGATTCCAAGGGTGAAGAATCAGATTNGACTACTGGATGGGAAAACACCCAGCTTCTAGAATATGTGGGACGACAGACCTGGTCTGTCATGTCCACCTTTACAAAACAATCTACAACATGAAACTTTGCTAGAAGANCCTCATGTGACNTTTATCANTTACTGGGGACCTCATTCAATTTCCACCAAATCACTCTACAAAAAGGGTCTTGTCTGCATTTCAGAAACAAGAAAAAAGAGTCTCAGAACCATGCTGGCTGGGGGCAGTCAGCACCTGCTGTGTCCCATGCCCTACAGATGCTTTGCAAGCATCAGGCCAGATTTTCTCTTTGTTTCACGAAAATGGGACTAAATACCCTGCACGATCAGGTGGGATGGCTCGAATCCAATCCCAAGTCTCTCGATTCTGCTCTAGTAACCATTTCTGAGTCCACTCACATCCCTCTAGCATCTTATTCCAGTCTCAGTCCTATTTGGACCCATGTCATGACATCAATCCCACACGGTACTTTGGAGAGAATTAAAGGGAGCAGCAAAAACACCCTCACCCTGTGGGAAACTGTCTTTTTCTGTTGCTCANCCCAAGTGAAGCTGTCACTTGCATTGTGCTGAGATGACTGAAAGCAGTGTGACAAATGGCTTCTGAGATTGGCAATGGCACNGACTTGGCAGGGAGCGAGGTAATAACTACTGTGTTATGGATTATTCTGGAGCCCTCAGATCATGTTCCTGTCAGGCTCTGCCTTCATTCTGGGAAGCCTTAAGAAGCAGCCCCCTTTGCTCCAAACAAGAGTCCTTTGGTCTCATACTGTTCTTGTTTTTGAAATCGCAGACTTTCCACAATGAAGCAAAAACAAACTAATCTGCATGTTTAGAAGCCCGGTAAGCTTAATATGGCTTTGGCAAGAGGATCTCCATGAAAGCATCTTACAGAGTTGGCCAAGAATAGCAAGGCACAAAATTGACTAGCATTAAACATAATAAATGGGAAGAGTGTAGGAAAAAAGAAAAGGATGGGCAGAGAGAGGAGGAAAAGGAAGTCAGAAGGGAGAAAGAGAAGAAGGAAGGGAGGAAGACATGGTGGGGAGCAGCCAGCTTATCACCTGCATAGGTGCCAGTGCTGAGAANGGTGGAAGGAAGATGGGGGACAGAGGAGAAGAAAAGCTAGTACCCCTCTGCCACCCCACAGACTCCCTGACTCAATCCCTGATGCTTCAGGATGATCTAAGAGCTTAAGAAAAACCGTTATCCATACAATGACACAGCAGTCAATTACCCTACCAAGAGCTCACAGACACCCCCCCCAAGAATCCACTGTGTCTTCACCCCCTCACAGAGCCATGTGTCCAAGTCGGAGCCTGTCCCAGACTCCAGAGTCCCCCAGCCCTCACTGACACCTTCTTGTGTTGGTATCAAGTCTGCTGCACTGCCTATGTAGGTCAAGACGTGTTTACTCTGTGACACAAGTGTATTTTCTACTTATTTGANTTCAAGAAGAATTTGTTAAACCTGCAGCCGTGCACTGCCATTCATATGGCTTAGTTCCATTTGTGGAAACAAAGTGTAGAAAACAGTAAATAGTTGAGTAACAGACATGTAGGAGGGAGGAATCCACTTGTAGAATATATCAGAGCCCAGTGAGTAAAATGCTAGACTCCTGGGAACAAGACATTCTAAGGTTCCTAATTTTAAAACAGATTTTTTTTTATTTTATTTTATTTTATTTTTTTTACCAATTTTGGGTTCACAACAAAACTGGGAGGAAGCTGTGGTGATTTTTCCATATCTGCAACACACAGCCTTCCCATTGTCAGCATCTGAACATTCCATCCATTATAACAGATTACCTGTCCCTGTCACACCCTTGTTCATAGCTTATATCAGGGGTCACACTTGGTGCTACAGGTTCAGCAAGCTTCCACAATTGCATCATGACAGCATGACATCATGAATGAGAATTCTCTTTGCATATGGGAGCAGTCTTTCTCCTGGTTAAAGCATCAATAGACCAGAGCAGTGGTTCTCAACCTGTGGGTCATGATACCTTCAGCAAACCTCTATCTCCAAAAAATATTTACATTACAATTCATAATAGTGGCAAAATTACAGTTATGAAGTAGCAATAAAAATTATTTTATGGTTGGGGGTAACCAATCGTGAGGAACTGTATTAAAGGGTTGCAGCATTAGGAAGGTTGAGAAACACTGGACTAAAGTATAAAGAAACTATTGGAGAGCCAGAATAAAGAAAAACAAAAACAAACAAACAAAACACACTGAGCAATGAAGCTATGCCCAGAATGTCACAGGCTACCATGTACTTACTCCACACAAAACACTATCAGAGTGTATATTCTTTGCCCCAGCTGTCTAAGAACCTGAGGTCTTAAAACACAAGCTAGAAACATTGAAAATANAGAACCCACACATATTGACCTGTTTAACATGTGAGGATGCAATTCCATATACGTTGGAGCTATAACACTTCACCAATTTATACTAAGCGGTGTTCATAAGAATGACCCTAATATGCTTGTTCAAAAAAAGAACTGAATTCAAGATGCCCCATCTTTAGAAGTTGGAGGTAAATCACTGCCGTATTGATTTGTTGCTGTTGGAATTAAGTGAAATGCTCAACATGCCTAAGGCAGTGTCTGACACTGAGGGCTAAAAGCGTTGATATGTGATATGTGATAGCGAGCATAGTGATGACGGTTGTGGTGATGGATTGAGCAATTGGCAGAAGAAATGGGAATGAGGATATTTTAATCCCTCGGGCATTTATTAGTCAGGTTGCTCATGAAGATAATCTTGTGTTCCAAGGTGAATTCAAAGACAAATGGTACAAAAGGTTCCTAGAACAGAAGAGGTCATTATCATATGACCGTGTTAGACTGAGACAAGTGTTGGAGTGCATCTATTTTCTTTAGGCTAGGTCTTACTGTGTATCACAGACTGGCCTCAAGCTCTAACCCTCCTGAGTCCTCCAGCTGAGTGCTGGAATTACACACATCACTATGTGTGGGTATACCATATCTATTTCTAAAAGTGGTGTGGTGACGTAGATGGGAGGATTTTAAGAGTCAAGAGCTACAGTCAATAGGTGAGCAACCCCTAGGTGTGATATTTGGTCAGGAGTTGGCATTTGAAGGATATTCCAGGTAGAGAAATCTGACTTTAAACAAAAGCACCGAGTCATGGGGTTCATACCACAGTAAAAGACAGAGATCAAACAGAATCAAGAAACCAAAGCAATGAGGCAAGGAGGAAAGGTCCCTAAAGCCAGTTTATTAGTGTCCAGTGTGTCACACCAGGCAGTAGGGATTTTATCTAAAAGGGAATGGTTTTCTGTTGAAGTCTTTACATTGAGGAGTCATATGGTGTAATACCTGAATCTGATGCTTCTGCACAGTGAAGGCAGGGTGGGAAATGAATCTGAAGGGCAGGAGGCAGAGGTCTGAAGACGAGGCATGAGCTCTCAGGATGGCCTGTTATAGCCTGTGGCTTAGAAAGGTGATCAGTGGATTNGATAGGATTGGATGCTTCATTTCAGGGGCTTTGGGAAATGGGCAGAGAAGAGAAAGGTATATAGGACAGAGGGTCACCNGTGACACTGGGGATGCTGACATAGGGTCACNCGTGACACTGNGGATGCTGACATAGGAACACATGTGACACTGGGGAGGATGCCAACTTGAACAATACAGTACTACTAAGAAAGGAGTTACTGTAGCAACTGTCACAACAGGTTGTACGGNATTTACTACACCTGCAGGGTGAGGACATAAACTAACACCAGTCATTCCACTTAGGNTTTCTTCACACACATCTAGGGTTTTGCAAGCCAGAGCAGGGAAGATAGACCTGACTGCTAATTCCTGCCTGTGTCACTGGCTTCTCCGTCTGACTCTAGGAAAGGTAGTAGTGATCCCTCCAGCTCACTTCAGAGGGATGTATGGGTAGATAGTTACCAAAGCATTTCAAAGGTGACTCTAAAGGCACACCATCCATCTACTGATAATTTCTTTAACGTTGGTCATGGGATCAATTTCCTCTGGAAGATGTGGATGGAGGATAAAGGGAGGCACAGAGACTGAATTAGTCTCTATTCCCAAAGATAGCAATGATTCTTTTCAAGTTCATCCCAGATCTTGCAGCAAAGCCCAGTTAACTTGGAGACTGGAGGGACCAGAGGCCACTATGCATAAAAATCATCTTGTCATTTTGTGAAACAGACCAATGGAGTAGGGTTTTGTAAATCTGGTCATCGTGGTACCTTCGTGTAATTTCAACCTCATTGTGCAAAGAGCCTCTGCATTCACAATTCTCAATGGCCCCTCAGCAGGCATCATTTGGCAAGAGAAGGTAGATGTAAATCGGGGAAGTTGGAACACAGTGAGTGTCATTCCCTTCACCCAGGAGTGAGGTGGCTTCAAGAGATGCCATTTGGCCTTGGGGATTGTGATGTGGTTGGGTGGAAGCTGAAGGTTACACTTTCCATAGCAACCTGGCAGCTTTTACATGACCATTATGTGTCTTTGAGGTGGCTGGGGGAGGGTGTAGCCTGATCAGGCTCGGGGGAGGTAGCTAAAGACCCCTCAANTCCCCCTTTGACTCCTAGAATTTAGGAATGTGGCAACAGTAGTAAACACCNCAGGGTTTATAATTTGTGTGTATTGTAAAGCTATGAGGCTTTTCACCTCTGGGTTCAGACAACCATCTGAAATCATCCAATACCTAATCTCAAGAAAGCTACTGTAGTTACATCCTGAGAAATCCAAGCTTGCCCAGTGCCATCATTTAGGAGGTCCTGTACCCAGAAATCAAACCGAAGAAAAACAAAAGCACATTGCAGAAAGGCAGTCCCAAAACGAAAATTCTGGAAACGTTAATTGTCTTTGTCTGGTGTTTTGAGTGCCTTCCCGGAACTCTGGGGTTATAGATGCTCCCTGGGGATCCGGCTGGAGCCTTAAGGTGGGGGGAGTGGTGCTCCTAGATCAGTTTAAATTATATAATGGAACCAGGAGAGTCAGGTGATGGGATTGCTAATTCCCTTTAGAAGGAGACAAACTGCATATTTAAAAGCTCAACAAATACTCAGAAAGAAAAAAAAAAAAAAAAAAGGAAAGAAAGAAAGAAAAAAAAAAGCAGCAGCTCGGCGCTGACTGTGAGTTTCAGACTTCTCCATGGCTGAGTCCTTGGGATCCTCCCAAGCTGAGCCAGTGGAGCTGCCGGCTGAGTCTGAAGTCTCTCACAGAGCGTGGGGGCAGTCAAGTGCAGGTCCAGGGCCTGGGTTGGATCCCCAGGCTACTTTCTGTTTCACTTCGAAATGTCCCTTGCTTCCAAAACCCGTGGCCTCCCAATCCGAGTGAGAAGCTGTACTCCTTGGAGACCCCGGGCTCTGTAAAGGTAAGAGGTGACTGCTTCCGATCCCGCGGGTGGGGGGGTGGGGAGGGGGGCGGGTGTCACACCTCCCTGAAGGGTCTGGGTGGTCCCGCCCAAGAAGAGGTGACCTGTCTGCGGGCTGTTCTGGTATTCTAATGAGGCTCGGGAAGGTATCTGAGCTTTGAAAGGGAGATATAGTGGCCCCCTGCCGCCGAGATGCATGGCCACCTTCTGCCGGGTGAGTTGGATCGGTCCCCCAACTTCTCCGCGAGGGAGCTGGTCAGCGGCCAGGCTCTGGCAACGCCCGGAAGGGGGACGAGGGGGCTGCCTGGCACCGCAGGGCTGTGTGTGTAGCATGTGTGTTTGCAGAGCCCAGCCCCTGGGGGAGACTGTGGCTCACTCNGAGAGAGCACTGCTGTTGAAGAACCAGAGACCAGACCCTGTGTGAGCCCAGAGATCTGGGTGGTCTTTAAGGTAGGCGCCAGAGTCTGGAATCATTTTGGTGCTTTTGTGGGTATCTTGGGTACGTTTTTGTGTTGGCTTTACACTTTGCGTGATTTGGAGAATTTTTCCCTTTGGGGAACTGCCAGCACCAATTGGTTTGGTTTTTAAAATCTTTGAGTCCGGTCCCTAGGATGTCTCTGATTTATCATGTAGTCTATCCCTGAGGACTGGTCTAGATCTGGAGATGTTTTGTAGACCCAGGAGATCCTCTTGGAGACTTCACTGCAGTGAAGGCACCGGAGCGCTGGATGCTTGCTGAAGTCTGCTCTTGGGAGCCTTGGGGAATTTCTGACTTAAAGACACAGGAAAGGCAAAAGCTGAAATCAGAAGCTGTTTCTCAGGGGGGAGGTGGACTCAGGGGAAGTTGTAGATGCAAAGGAAAAATGACTTGAAAATGGAAAGGTAAAACAAGGACTGCGTTGGGTGGCATGGGGGGCCCTGGCATTGTACAACTCACTGCAAGGAGATGCAAGTCTACACAGAACCTGTTCACCAGCTCCCTCGGAGTGAGACTTGCTTTAGGAGGCTGTGTGGGCACAGACTTGTAGAGAAGCAGATACACAGACTAGACACGCATTCCAAGAGTTATTCTCTGGCCACAGGAGGTGCACTAAACAAAACATGGTGACGCTAAGACAGAAGGGGAAATGCCCTGAAGAATACTGACTATGGAGAGCTATTCAAGTTTTGGCTGTCTCTTGTCCTTTCCACCTTACTCCCAAATTTGGGCAAATTGTGTGAGGTGAATGTGTTGAATTTGAACAACTCTTAAAAATGGTACAGTTATTATGTGGCAGGGTATTAGACTATTCAAATAGAAATGTCTTACCAGTGGTTCGTAAGTCTCCAGGACCACACACCACATTTGAAAATTTAAAAGCCTTGTCATAAATTTCTGTCATTTTCTTTTTCCTGGGTGCCAAACACCCATTTGTTCTGATACCCAACAGGTAAAACTAAAGAAGAAAGCCAAAGATATCCTGAGCTTTTATATTAAAACCTACTTTTGAAATATAGATTTATAATATATATTATAAATATATGTGATGAATATAAGAACAGTTCAGGGGCCACCTTATAAAGACCATAGTGGTCCCTCAGGAAAACCTTGTTTAAATAATTGAGATCCCTTTTGTCTGGATTTCTATCAGTTGAAATNTGCTGGAGACTTTTATTTCTGCCCTTCGATTATATCTAGGAGACTGAGATTCTTAAAGATGGCCTCCAGCCACTGCTGAGCCNGGGGCTTTAAACCACTTAGACTTGGGCACATTGCTTCCTGCTCTAATTCCCTACAATTTGGTGTTATGCCTAGGTTTGGGTGCCCTCATTTTCTATGCCAAGAACTCAGGCTTACTATTTTACAGAGGACTTCTGTATCACTTCCTGTACAAGGGGCATTCTGGGAAGTACCATGTGGATGCCAAGTTTTGTCCTTTGCCAGGCATTTCAATACTTTATAGGATATGATATCAGAAGATGTGACATAGAACAGATTTGGAAAATCCAGTTCTTAGGGGAATACAAGTGCTTTGGTTAAACTAGTAGNGTTTTGAAACCAGGTTGAGTTGTATTCCTATTTCAGTTCTGCCACCAGTTTAGTGAGTAAACATTAGGCAGGCTTCTTGGCCTTTGTAAGACTTAGTTTCCTCATCTATGAAAGTGGATAATAGCAAGTTGTATTGAAAGTAAGGAAGTGGCGCATGGATAAAGCAACATAGCTTGGGGAATTGCAGCGTATTAAAGTACCTGCTGTCATCATTGGTCTCATTTACAGCATTAGTGACCACAGAATATTTGGGGGAACAAAACAAAACAAAACAGGTTATTCATGTCCATTCAGGTATCAGACAATANAAAGTATGTGTGAACCTTTATCCTAGCACTTGTGGTCCTCAGCATGCTTTGGAATTAATTCACTAACTTGTTGATTCCTCTAAATAAGAAGGCATCTTTGCTCCCATGCTTCAGACATGCTTTGGTTTAAGCCACGCAGGATATCAATGGCAGCACCAAGTGAGCACTATTGGTCTCCAGATGCCCCTGACCACTGCTCACTGGGGAATACCACCTTGCTGACCCAACTTCTAGAGTGGACCAACAAAGGCAGCCCTTGTCTGNGTTAAGTGCACACACTGTCCATTTGATGTTGTTTGATGCAGCCTACGTGATTTTCCTCTACCCTGTCTCAGCCTGGATCCACTGGGTTGAGGGGTCCTGGGGATTTTCTCCCAGTAGAGTAGAAGGGTCACCGTGGTCTATGACTACGTTCCCAAGGTTCTAAGACCACAGTGTGATTAATCTAAAGATGCTCAAAGNTCTCTTTTTGCATTCCTTGAGTGTTTGGCATACCGTGAAGCTCGGACTCCTCAGCTTCAGGCTAAGCGGTAAAAACATGCCGATGCCTAGCTTCCAGCTTCCAAGGAAATACTGAAGTGGATACANTTTCCTTTGGGGGATTGTCATGAGGAAGGAGTGGTAAAGAAGTACACAGAGCCTCCTTTCCTAGGAAACCCACAAGATAATGCCAAAATTCAAGAGAAACAGGACAATTAACCCAACCAAACTGCAAGGAAAACTGAGATAAAGATTTCTAGAAAAGGGAAGTACATGTTGATAATAAAAGAACACCCTAGACATGACCACGTCACAGTGCTGAGANGGAAGGCCAAGTGGTAAAGTGTGGAAAAAGCAGCACAGGAAATGAGGGGACAGGGACAAGCTCAGCTTGTGCCCTGAATAAATAAATCGTTCAGTTGGATCTTATTTCCTCAGTTACAAAATGATAAGTAGCCATTTCTACCTTTCCCCCAAGGCACTCAAGAGAAACAAACAAAAGTCTGTCAAAACTAAAGAGCTGGGCTGGGGACATGCCTCAGTCAGTAGAGTGGTTGCTATGCAAGGGTGAGGGTCAGAGTTCTGATCCCCAGAACCTAAGTAAAGGCCAGGTGGGTAGCCATTGTTGCCTCCCTGTAATCCCAGCACTAGGGAGGACCCAGGGAATCCCTGGAGTAAGCCGGCTAGCCAGACTGGCTAAACCAGGGAACTCGGGGTTCAACCAGAGACCCTACCTCAGTATGTGGGCCTCCACATAGGTATGTGTATATGTGTACGCATGCACACACACACATACAAGCACATGTGTATGCATCTACACACATGTGCAACCACATACATCTGAACACACACACACAACACACACACACACACACACACACACACATATGTGCAAAACAAACAAGTAAAAAGCCTAAAGAGATAGGAATCTATACTAGTCCTCATGAATATAGCCAAAAGAAATTAAAAACCAGCATTAAAAAAAATCAGTCAAGAAAAAAGGGATATATGTGTTAGTAAAAGCAGAAATCTTCTTACTGAAAATAAAGAAAAATAATTCCAACTAATCTCTAACTAGCAAATAACCAGCAGGTGTTATGTTAGTTGGCTGGGGTTGTCTGTCACAACAAAATACCATTGGCTGGGTAGCTTTCCCAAAAGGAATGATCCTTTTCCAGCTCTGCAGACTAGGAAGTCTGAGATCAAGAGGCTGGCAAAGTCTTTCCTGAGGCCTCTGTCCCTGTCTCTTATACACATCTAGATGTGTATAAGAGACAGGTGTGTGTGTGTGTGTGTGTGTGTGTGTGATGGGGAGATGTTACACAGACAAGACATGCATTGATTTTCCTTTGAGTTAGCTGCTGCTGATGATGAAAAATTATATTAAGAAAAGCAAAGAAGTCCCTATTTAGTGATGTGTAACTCATCCTATCACATCCTTCTTTATTAAAAATATTCATGAGAGCAGAGAGAGGTGAATTGGTAAAGCACTTACCATACAAGCTTGAGGATCTGAGTTCCATACCCAGAACCCATGTAAAAACTTAGATGTGGTGATGTGTACTTGTAATCCCAGAACTGAGGAGACAGAGACAGGAGAATACCTGGGGCTTGCTGGTCAGCCAGCCTAGCCTACTCAGTGAGCTCTAGACCAGTGAAAAGCCCTGTCTCAAAAGACAGCACAGATGGTACCTAGGGAATGACAGCCACACACACATACACATATAATCATGCACCTACACATATGTGCACCCACCCAGACATATACCCACCCCATAGACACACACATGAAAGGTATCCCTCCAATGCTTTAGATAGAAAGGTCATTCCGTGGGTGTTACAGTCATGACTGATTCCCGGCAAGTCAAGGACACGATGCATCATTAGTAGACAGATTTCTTGATAACAGTCTCCTTTCTCTGGGCTCTTCTGAAGAGTCAAGGCAGGTAATATGTTATGGCTGCACATCTGTTTGCCCCAAGCTCCAAGCTTTATGGAAGCAAGACCACTGAAAATATTGTGCTCATTTTGGTTATTAGGATGAGATTGTTGGAAGAAAATGTGATGTAATTTACAATATGTTGCTGTCTGAACTATTTAGCCCTGATTTTGAGGTTTATGACTTACCCCCCAAAATGGCCCTGGTACTAAAATGATAAGAATATGCACTTGGGAGCAAGTCCCCATCTTTACCAACCCAGTGTGGGCTCTTTGGCTTTTGTCATAAATTGGAAACATTTCTAGTTTTTATGACTGGTTCATATGTAGAATTTCTCAAATCAAAATGTGCTTTATAAATATCATGTCTTTTTCAGTAAAGGGAAAGCTGAGCGCCGTGTGGGGGTTGTTGTTGTTATGGTGTTTATAATCAGTAAGTGTTTATCATCTACGGCACTGTGGCTGTCTCTTATACACATCTAGATGTGTATAAGAGACAGGTGTGATGGGGAGATGTTACACAGACAAGACATGCATTGATTTTCCTTTGAGTTAGCTGCTGCTGATGATGAAAAATTATATTAAGAAAAGCAAAGAAGTCCCTATTTAGTGATGTGTAACTCATCCTATCACATCCTTCTTCATTAAAAATATTCATGAGAGCAGAGAGAGGTGAATTGGTAAAGCGCTTACCATACAAGCTTGAGGATCTGAGTTCCATACCCAGAACCCATGTAAAAACTTAGATGTGGTGATGTGTACTTGTAATCCCAGAACTGAGGAGACAGAGACAGGAGAATACCTGGGGCTTGCTGGTCAGCCAGCCTAGCCTACTCAGTGAGCTCTAGACCAGTGAAAAGCCCTGTCTCAAAAGATAGCATAGATGGTACCTAGGGAATGACAGCCACACACACATACACATATAATC
The DNA here is from genome assembly GCA_001675575.1 of Neotoma lepida. Taxonomy (NCBI): domain Eukaryota; kingdom Metazoa; phylum Chordata; class Mammalia; order Rodentia; family Cricetidae; genus Neotoma; species Neotoma lepida. The sequence goes on along the minus strand of LZPO01017635.1, from coordinate 65,671 downwards.
ATGCACCTACACATATGTGCACCCACCCAGACATATACCCACCCCATAGACACACACATGAAAGGTATCCCTCCAATGCTTTAGATAGAAAGGTCATTCCGTGGGTGTTACAGTCATGACTGATTCCCAGCAAGTCAAGGACACGATGCATCATTAGTAGACAGATTTCTTGATACCAGTCTCCTTTCTCTGGGCTCTTCTGAAGAGTCAAGGCAAGTAATATGTTATGGCTGCACATCTGTTTGCCCCAAGCTCCAAGCTTTATGGAAGCAAGACCACTGAAAATATTGTGCTCATTTTGGTTATTAGGATGAGATTGTTGGAAGAAAATGTGATGTAATTTACAATATGTTGCTGTCTGAACTATTTAGCCCTGATTTTGAGGTTTATGACTTACCCCCCAAAATGGCCCTGGTACTAAAATGATAAGAATATGCACTTGGGAGCAAGTCCCCATCTTTACCAACCCAGTGTGGGCTCTTTGGCTTTTGTCATAAATTGGAAACATTTCTAGTTTTTATGACTGGTTCATATGTAGAATTTCTCAAATCAAAATGTGCTTTATAAATATCATGTCTTTTTCAGTAAAGGGAAAGCTGAGCGCCGTGTGGGGGTTGTTGTTGTTATGGTGTTTATAATCAGTAAGTGTTTATCATCTACCGCACTGAGGGCAAGGCATTGTGCTGAGAGTTCTGCAGTGTATGAAAAGATGAATCACACCAACCCATACCTTTTCAGAGGAATAAAACATGTGCATAAGAGTTTTAACAAAATACAGAAAATGACAGCTTCTGTGGGAACAGAAAACTGTGGTTAACAAGGTGGAGAAGAGGGGGAGAGTACATCTACCTAGAAAAGGCTGTGGAGCTGTTTCTAACAGAGGCATCTGGGGGGCTGGACGCTCTATGTCCATAGCGAGTGAAGAAGCAAAGGGGCCAAGATGAGGAAGGATGGGGCANAGGCNAGAGAGGAGCAGAAAACAGATTCNCAGAGGAAGACTCACCTAGGGGTGNCTGAGGCAAAGGAGCCAAGACAGTTTTGTTGGTGGTNGGGTGGGGGCAANGAGAAAGAAAGTATCTTGTTGTGAGATGCCTTGGAAAAACTTGAATGGCAAGCCTGAAAATGTCTTGGTGATCTCTGAAAGCTGTTTATAGGATGGCATGAATAGAGAGACAGATCGTGGTCATCAACAACAGGAAGCAGTGATAGGTTTCACGGCACAATAGATGCTTAGTNGATCTGGCTTAAATTGTGCCTCAAACCCGCCAGCTATGTCCAAGGCAGCTGATGCTGATTTTCCATGGGTTCTGTTTGTGCAATATTCACCGACTTCCTAGAATATAGTGCTTATAAACCAAATCAATTTTCCAGGCGCTTTCGCACTCATTCATGGGAGTGCACTGGGCCATGAAAATTCAAGCTAGAGTTAAACAAGGTAACACCCTGCCTTCTTGTTTGGGCTCCCTTCCTATCAGTGTCCATTTTGAGGGGTACTCATTGTCACACGTTGGTGAATTTTTTGAAGATGTTGCTGTTTGGAATGGCCTCTATTATAGTATTGAAGCGCCATGCTGCTATGTAGGGCCCCTGACTACAGGCAGGTAGCACTGTGCCTAGTGGAACACACCCNTGTTCATAAGCACCATTCAAGNCATGAGTTACAGTGCTATGGGCTGTGGNTGTGGGTTCAGTGCTGACAAAGGAACAATGTGTGTTGAATATGCATTTAAANAGGAACACACAGAAGACATGCATATGGACTGTGGGAGTCAAGAACACGTGCCACCAAAACCTTAACCCTGCACGTCCACAAGAGTAATGCTTCAATACTCACTAAGTAGCATTCACAGTGGCTCCATAGAACAGAACTGTGAAGGATGGACGTTCTCTAGTTATTTCCTTCCTCAGGGAACTAATGTAAGGGAGGTAAGAAAATATCTCAGCCAGCACAGTACTTGGACTTGAACCCCAGACTGATCCCAAAACCCATGTGAAAAAGCCAGCACAGGGGGCTGGAGGGTTACCTCANTTGATAAGAGTTGGTCTTACAGAGGAGCCAGGTTTGGTCCATCTTCACCCCAAGTTCCAGGGATCCAGCATCCTCTTCTGACCTCCACAGGCACCAGGCGTGCATGTGGTACACATATATGCAAGCAAAATATTCATACACATATAATGAATTAAATAAATCTCAAAATAACAATATCAAAAAGCCAGCACAGTGGTACACTTTGTAATCCCAATGCTGGGTAGGTGGAGATAAGAAAATCCCTGAGACATACTGGCCAGTCAGCCCAGCCTACCCTACTTGGTGAATTCCAGATCAATGAGAGAGCCTGTGTTTAAAATAATAATAATAATAATAATAATAATAATAATAAAATAATAATAATAATAATAAAATAATAATAATAAAATAATAATAATAATAATAATAATAATAATAATAAGTGGTTGTACTTGAAGGACTGACATTTACAATTGTCTTCTGTCCTTCACACATACACACCAGTTTAAGACTGGGAGAAATGAAGAAATTACCCAGGACTACACAGCTAACATGAACCCAATCTGCCAGACCAGAATGTCATGATGAAATGGCGTACATTTGTAAAGATAAGATAAACGGCCTGATTTGGAAATGACAATGAAGAACAGAGGGGAGATGACAGTCTATAAATGGTTTAGGAAGTAGGCTCAATGGGACATAGCCACTGATTGCCTNAAGAGACAAAAGGAGGAAGGCAGTCCAGAGAACTCTCTGGTGTGATGGAGCAGCCTGACTGTTAGGATCGAGGGAGCCTGAGGCTGCAGCAGAGAAAGCACTCATACAGCAGGGGTAAGAGCACCGTTTGAGAGAAAAAATGTCAGGTATTANTTTATGAGCATGCACTATTGCAGGTGCTGTTGCGGGCTCCTGTGAACGATCGAGTTTGNTCCTGACACTAAGCCCATGAGTCAGGGACTGCTGTTCCTGTTTAGCAGATGAGATACCAAGGTTCAAAAAGGACAACAGCATGCCCACGGACNCCCCACAAATGAATGCCAGAACAGGAATTACAACCTCAGGCCCGCTAACCAGGGAGGTTATGGTTGCAACAAGACACTTTAGAGCTTGAAGGAAGTGCCAATAGGCTAATCACATCCTGCCTCGCTCTCTGGTCTCTTGTTTCCAGCACTTTCCTTCCTCCACATTTACTACACTATCTCTACCTACCTGCCGATTTTGTTCACATTCCTCTCTCCCAAAGGGATGCTGTTCTTCTGGCCTCCCCATTTCTTCCTCTTCCTCTTTATTCCTTCCCTTCTTCTCTTCTGTATTGCAAAGGAGTTGTTACAGTTGTTTGATAGCTGCAGAAACTGGACATGCTGAGTCATGTGTGTTATTATATTGTTTAAAATATTTAACATTTCAGTGCTTCCTAGAATAGAATACGTGTTTTTGAGAATTATTACCTAAGTCCTTCTTAGGTTCATGTTAGTAGAGGTGCAGTTTACTTACAGACGTGCTTACTAAGAGAAAGTAAGCAGCAAGTGACTACACTGTTTATCCATGAGATTTGGAAAACCTGTCATAGAAAGCCGTGGTCTCACTTGTATTNTACCTCAAACATCAATGGTCTCTGATTTTTAAGACAGCAATCTTTGCGCAGATATCCCAAGTTTGTATTGCTGAGCCTTATTTACCAGTTNTTCTGAGATAATAAGAAGTAAGATATTCCCCAACACTTCAGCTAGTCTCACAGCACTCAGTGCTTAAGGATAAAGTAGCTCTGTAACAATATAGAGGGTGTTCCATCTGAGACAGCTCAGAGCCATTTATTATATTCAAAAGCAAGTTAACAATACATAATGGAGACTCAAGCCAGAATCTTGGGCATCTTTCTTCCTAAAACGTTCCCTGAATATGTCCAAGAAGGTGACCATTCTTTCTGACCACATGGAAGTNCTGTCTCCTGAGCTGCGGCACTCCTTCCAACACTCTCCAGAGCTCAAGGCCTGGAGTTGCAGGGAGACCATCAATCTAGAATTGCTGTNGGTAAGGAGAAAGGAATTCACCCAAGGGGAACTTCTATTCTTTGAAATAACCCCAGTCTGAAGCCTGTCATTTAGAAATTAATAAAGAAACCTCTCGAAGGATATGAAAGCTGGAAGAGAGGTGCAGATAGCAATGTAGATGTTTCTGCACTGAGTGGACCGTAGCTTTTCAGTGAGTCTACCCTGCATTTGTGTAGAGCTCTGCTAACGTAGGAACAAAAGCCCTGAGATCTCTGTCTTCTTACACTTGGCCACAGCCTGAAAGGGAGCTGGCATAGTGAAGCTTCGTCTGATCTGACAAACACTGGAAACCATCTTTCAAGTGTCCCGGACAGAACTGAGTCCAACGTGTGCTTTNCCAAAGCCAGGGGAAATTCGCTGCATATGCTTCTGATTCATTCATAGTTCNATCATCCAAACATTGCTTCTCGAGGACTAGTTGTGGCCAAGAAGCTCTTTATGAGCCATTTAAAAACATGATCTTAAAAACAGGAAGCCTTCCTGCGCCAAGCGTTCACAGATGCCTCAGCGGAGGAAGCCTGGGTTGAGCTTTCCTAAGCGGGTAGAGTGAGTCCCTCACCCCCTGCCCATCTATCGGGAAACCTGCTCTGGGCACCTGAATTTTCTTTGCCCTCCACCATGTTCCATCTTCTAAATGGCCCCTCAGGAGATTAACTCTTTACCNGGATCCATAATGTTAGCGTGCAGCCATTAAAAAGCTAAAGTAGAGGGCTGGGNTACAGCTCAGGTGGTGGAGTGCTAACCTAGCATACATGGAGCCTGATTCCCAGCANTGTATAACATGCAGTGTGGTGGTACAATCCTATTATCCTNTTACTNAGGAGACAAAGGCAGGAGGTTCAGAAGTTCAAGGTCATCCTAGGCTACAGAGTGAACTCAAGGCCAGCTGATAATGCATGTGACTCCACTGTTTTCTGGTTGGGTTTTTTTGTTGTTGTTATTGTTTGTTTGTTTGTTTTAAATAGACTTTCACAAAGGAGCCTGAAAAGCACTAGATCCCAAAGAGCCATTGACTCCATAAAAGGAAGAAAATTCTCTTTATTTTTAAAGTTTAAAAAAATTACTGTGGTTACACACATATAATATTAAACTTGGCATCTTGGCCAATTTACATGCACAGCTCAGTGGCATTAAGCAATCATCTCCACCATCTTTCTCTGGAATCCTTCCTCACGCAAAACTGAAATTCTGTGCCCCTTAAGAAATAGTACCCCCGGTTCCATTTCCCATCCTTCCAGCCTCTACCAACCACCGTTCTACTGCCTGTCNCATTAAAAAGTGGCNTTCATCTGGTAGCATGAACTTACTCTTGTCACTAAAAAGGAAAGAGACTTTTAGTGTATGGATTCTTGTGTATATAATCCTGGGTATAATATAGGAATAATGTCTTGACAAGACTGTGTGAT
>LZPO01017635.1:12033-26124 GCA_001675575.1 Neotoma lepida | reverse complement strand
TCACATCACAATTCTGGGGACCAGAAGTCCAGGTTGAAGATGAGCCATGATCCCGGAAAATCTTGGGATCATCTTTGTCTTCTTCCAGCTCTCATGTCAGCTAGCATGCTTTACCATCTTGGATCCNTCTTTTCCCATCTTTGTCTGACTCTCCCATGTGTCTTTGAAAGAAAAGACTTATTGTTGCTTTGTAATTAAGAGTATATAAGTATGACTGTGTGGGAGTTTGTACACCTGAGTACACGTGCCCACAAAAGCCAGAAGAGGCTGTTGGNTCCCCTGGATCTGGAGTTACAGGAGGTTGTAAGCCATCTGATGTGCCGGGAACCAGACTTGGATGCTCTATGAGAGCAGTGCATACCCTTTACCACTGAGCCATCTCTCCAGCACCTCCTGTGTGTCTTTTATAAAAATACTTGCTATTGGGCCCACCAACATAATTTAGGATGATCACTTTATCTCAAGGTCTTTGATTAGATCAAAAAAGATCCATTAAGATCACCTCTGTATGTTTCCAACACAGTTTCCAGGAATGGGCGCCATTCAACACACTGAGGCTGGGAAAGAGGAAAGGGGGTACAGATGGAGGGGGGACAGAATGGACAGCAGGAGTTCAAGATAGACAATGACAGAAGAAAGGATTGTCAAACCTTCTTTTTGNATCCTGGATGTGTGGTGAATTTATTTTTTCAAAGTACGCCCCTCTGAATGGTTCTACCTCTGCCTGGTATTGGCCTTAATATGTTGTATTTCTACTTTGTCTTTTTTATAAGAGTTAAGGAACTTCTTAAGTGTTATGGCTTGGATGTGAAATGCTTGGTTTCTAGCTGATGGCACTGTTTGGGGGAGGNTGTGGAACCTTTTGAACGAACGGAGAGCCTAGCTGACAGACTTACATACTGCCGCAGGGCCCACCCTGCAGGTTNTAGGTGGCCCTTGTCTCTGATCTACAATCTGTTCATAATCCACTATGTGAGAAATTACAGTAGTACATTCCCTTCTCAACAGACTGGGCTGCCATCATGCCTTTCACACCAATGTACTGACATCTTTCCAAGCATGAGTGAAAGCAAATCCCCCCCTCCCTTCAGGGGCCATTGCCAGGAATTCTGCCACAGCACCAGGAAAAGTAACTAATATAGACAGTGTCCCAAAAGCTCTTCCCTGAACTCTGTCCAATCCCTATTCCTAAACCATTGGGTTTGGAATGGATTGCTCCCAGCTTCTCACATTTAGATTGGGAACATGTCAAGGACTTCTGCTGCCTTCTTGTCACCATAGTGGTACACTCATCTAGAAAGCCCAGTTTTCAGTCCCTACCTTGCTGGCTGATGGCTGCCTGTCCTTCCTCACCTCCAGGCCCCAGTCCACAACTTCCTTCCCCCACAAGCTTGCATTCTCCCTACAGTGCCTCTGACACCACCACTACCACCCTCCTGCCCTAATTGCTGTGTGTCAGCCTTCATGGGCACCTCTCCATGGAAGAGCTCCACCTTGTCCATGTAAATCTCTGCAGAATTCCTCTGCACATGGTCCCAGCTCCGATAGAGTGCATTGTTCTCCATGGCTATTCCTGACTACAGAGCTGATGTTTCTATCCAGAGCTTTGTTGTGATTGTTGATGTCTGTCCTTTCACCAAGTGCCTCTCCTTCCTCACTAAACTTTAAGCTCTGTGACACCGAAAGTCCTACCTTTTGGCTTTTGAGCTAAAATATGCATTCTTCCCATAGACAACTCATGGTCTTATCAGGCTGATTCCTGCGGGTGCTTCAAGCCTTACTGTGCATCCAGGTCACTTCCAGATCTTGTTAAAATGCAGATTTGGAGGCAGAGCTTGGGATCTGCANTTGTAATAAGCCCTGAATCTGCAGGTCTTTGGGATTGCATTTTGAATAGCAGAGTCTCTGGACACCAAAGCAATTTAAGAATGGGTTCTTCAAGTCAAGTGTAGGATGGGATGGGAAAAGGTTGTTATCCAAATAAGTGACAGAGAGACTGACTGCCAGGGTTCTTTCCTATTTTAATTACTTGGGTAAAAAAAATCTCAGGAAAGTCACCTAGGCCTGGTGTGGAGGAGTCCTGTTCTGAGTCATAGAATGTATAGGGCTGTCTTTCCCTTCAACATATTCTCCCTTGCTTTTAAAGGTGAAGAAAAATCCCACTGTATTTTTTCATAGAACATTTTAGGATGGCCGTTTTCATGATATAAGGGAGGGAATAACTACCAACAGCAACCACTGAGTTAAACCAGAACAGGCTAATCATTAAGCGTGAGTTGTCTGTGGGTGGAGACAAGCACAGGCTGTGTAAAAGGCATCACTTGGCATCAGGAGCTATCTGTAAGGATGTTTTAACAACAGACTTCAGAAGCTGACTTCACCAAGGAGGTACACAGCACACAGAACAAGGTCAAGAGCGATCACAGGGAACACTTTCCCATCAGCCCCGCCACTTGTTGAAATAAAGTGGTGCTAGAAGNCACCAAATAAAACCAGCGGCACTGTGTTATATTCTGGTCCCCTTTACCCACCTTCTGTTGTAGGAGATGGCACTTTTGTCCTTCAGCCTCAGGTGTAAGACTTCAGACATCTAGAAACATCACATGAGGTTAGAAACATTCTGTCAGCCTCCTTGTTGAATATGTCAGCTGCTGGCCACATGTGGCCACTGTCCTCTTAAGTTGTGGCNAGCNCAACTGGGAAACTGGGTTTTAACTTCACTGCATTTTAATTTATTAAAATGTAAANAGCTTCATATCACAAATGGGTACCATTGGGCACCACCAGTTAGAGGATGCCAACTCAAGGAAGACAGTTCGGAGGAGGGACCACCAAACCAGTAAGGGTCCAAGGCAAGCCACAGGCCTCTTGCACATTTCTCGTGAATAAAGAACCCCCACCTTCAGGCGACATCATTTGCTATGTGAACTTTCACTAGCAGCTATGTCCAAGCTTGCTCTGCTACAGTCACAATGGTACTTGGCCAATTAAGATCAGGACACACAGCCTTGGGTCAGGCTTAATGTTCAGAGACTAAATAACAGATTGCTTGCAGCCCAGTTGTTTTAATAAGGCCAGATGGGGTTTGCACAGGTCTTCTTATTCTGACCTGTGGGGCAGAAAGTGAGAAGTTGGAAAGGCTGGCAATCTTCAAAATACAATTCAGAAAGGATGTGATGTGGTCTAAACACTGTTTCTCTCTTCTCGGCAGAGCTAAGAGGAGACAGGATGAAGGCAAGGCCTAAGGGTTAGAAAATATGTTTGCCCATGACATAATGAGATTCATCCCTTTGGACATTAAAACAATATTACAAATGTATTTGTCATCTCCCAGATACAGGGTATAATTAGCTGGGGACTCAGTGATACCGTCTGACAGGAGCAGATGCAGTGACATTTACCTATGGCTGGTCTGGCTGATGATCCAGGTGAGAAGGGAGATGTTACCAAAGCCCTTAATGGTAGGAGATCTAACTAAAGAGACCACCTCTCCAACACCTGCCCTCCACCCTATCCCTTACATCTCCTCCAGAGGATGGCAGCTGGACACTGACTCAACAATGATAAAAATGAACCTGGCTGTGCTAGTTTGGGATGAATCTTTGCAGATAAGAAGTGGGACAAATGATAAGATGATTGAATTAGTGTGCCTAGAAACATCACAAGATGTTTATCTTCCCTCCTGAATTGACTCTTACCTGAGGAAGACCCCTTCATGCCAAACCTGTCTAGAGGAGAGACAGCAGCAACCTGTCTTTTGTGTAGGTTATTGTTGTTGTTCTGAAATTAGCATCCAGAAAGTTCTTGGTCACACTGAAAGTGACTGTACATTCCGTGATTGACACTATTTTGGTAGGCTCAAAAAAGGGGAAAAGAGGGCAAGGTTGGGACGCAGAGGGAGTAGGACGTGATGGAAAGAACATGAGCNTGAAGTCGGACATGCCTGGCTGTAAACACCTTTTTCTGTTAATGCTTCGTCAATATTACCCAGGGAGCTTGTTAAATGCTACAAATTCCCGGGGCTCTACAATGACCTACTAAACCAAAATCTCCCGGCCCCGAAGTCTTCTTTTTTAAATAAGCTTTCAAGATGATTGTGAAGTGTAGCTTCTGAAAGCCTAGATTCTCTGAAAGATGATTTAGGACCAGTGTCGGGATGTCCTGTGAATGAGTGAGTGGATTTGAAACATCTTTTNAAGTCACTCAGAATAATCAAGACTCAATAAATACGGCTGTGAATCTGCCTTCTTTCGGATACTGTTCTCTGGAAGTCTCTATAGTATCACTTGCCTTGNTAAGCCCTTAATCACAGAGCACTGGCAGCTGAAGAGCATTCAGTCAAATCAGTCAAATTAGCTAGTATCCCTAAGTTGCCTGTTGTTTGAGAATGAATGGAAAACAGGTTTTCCCCTATGACTGCAACTGAGGACCCTGGAGGAAAGTCCCCTTCATCTCGGGGACTTCCACTGGAAGCAATAACATCAAGGAATCTGTAACAGGTTGTCTGGTCCTGGGATGTGCTTGGACCCACCCGAGAATATAATTTGTCCTGGCCTCGATTCCACCCTAGGGCTGGGACAGCCGCCTCCTGTAGTACATCTTGCTTGCGTTTGGCAGCAGGAGGCTTGGAAGGAGGTGGCTGTGGCATCCTGCCCTGAGTTTCCAGAGTGAAGGTGGCCACAAACCCCGCTGGCTTGGAGCTGCGGGTATTGCGATTCACCGAGGGGGTGGGGCTGCCCCGGGCGGGAGAGCTTGCCCAGGAGACCCAGAGCGTCGCTAGTGGAAGAGCCGGTTCAGCACTCCGCAGCCCTTCCCCCGGGGTCTCGGGATTCGCTCAGGCTCGGCGAAGTCAAGACCTCGAGCGCGCCATCCTGCCCCGCCCCGCCCCGCCGTGGCGCTGGTGTAGCGTGGGGGCATGCGGGCGCGGCCGTGGGACGCGAGTGGCAGCGCGCGGGGCTGTGATCAGCGACCGGCCCCGGACGCCCGGGGAGCGGATGGCGGAACCCACGCGCGCCGCGAAGCCGCGCTGCAGGCAGGGCGTCGTGCCAGGCGCGGGCGCCGCCGTGAAGCCCAAAAAGAAAGCTTTTTATTTGCTGAGCATGAAGCCCCCAAAGGACCCCGCCCCCAACAACAATAACAATGTGTCGTTTGTGATCCACTGTCAACTGGGCAAGGAGATCAAGCACATTTGCAGCAACTGCAGCCGGGGGGAGGACGGCCGCGACGGTGAGTGCCCGGCGCGTCGGGGAGGTGGCGGGAAGGTGGCTCTGCTGGTCTACCGTCCCTGGTGCCGCCGAAGTCTGCCACCTGGACAACTGCGGGGACCTCCGTTTAGCCTCCCCCGGTCCCCCACTTTGCAGAGTGTCACCCCGACTCAGTGAGCTTGCAGCGGCGCGCCCCCCGCAAAGGCAACTGTGAGGATTTGAGTTAAGAAGATGGGGTCTTGGGGGAATCTGTCCACAGCAGCACCAAAAGCTTTTTTAAAAGATGTTACACCTGCTCCCTCATCCCCCCGCCCCCCACCTATCTCTACTGGCTCCTTAACTATGGGATTTGTCGGGTTACATTACTGATGTGGGCTTCCTTAAGGTGGGTTCCCTTGAAAGAGGTCATTGGCCTTGACCCCTGTGGGACCCAGCTCACTGAGGATTTGTGGAGTGTATGTATGGAATGGTGTCCCTTTAGAGTAAAATGTGGCTGTGACATTTATTTATTTATTTATTTATTTATTTATTTATTTATTTATTTATACGTTTATTTATTTATTTATTTATGAGTGCCGCTGCTGCTGATCCCTCTTGGAAGGATGCCTAGTGCCCATTGTGGGGGAGGTGCAGGCAGTGGCCCTGGGCAGAAAGAGCCAAGGACCAGACACAGTTGGCCCTGGAGCGGGCTGAAGCCTCTGCCATTGTGAATGCCTCTGTGGCGGTGCCTTCCTAAGAGCCTCTAGGCACTTCCCCAGCAGGTTGCTGAGCAGACTCAGGAGGACCGCTGAAGGTCGCCAGAAAAGTTTTAAGNAGCAGATTTGACAGAAGGAGCATTAGCTGAGGGCCAGCCCTGAGCTCACCGCCTAGCTCCGGTACACCTGCTTGAGCCGGCAGCTTTCCTGGGTTCCCTTTGGAAGAACAGATATTACTGAGAATCCCTCCGGTTCTCTGCTGGCCTCTGAAGTGCTGGGTAATGAAGTGACTGCGGATGGCCTAATGTCTTTTCAAAATTAGAGTCCTGCTAGCTTAATTATAGTTTTCTTTGATTAAAATGTGAGAGAGGCTGTGTGGTGTGGAGCGAGGCAGCCGAGAGCAAACTGGGACAGTACTGGAGGTGGGAGAGCAGAGCTAAACTCTTCCTGTTGGGTTTAGAAGAAGATAATGGTTTCTGAGAAGCANACGTTGACATGCATTTGTTTCTTATGCTGACTGTAAACGAGAGACACCACGATGAATGCCTACAAGCAGATTAACTAGACCCCAAACTAGACCTTTCCCGTGTAGTATAATGGAGACCGTGATGCAAGCCAAGCTACTTATTAAATGCCAGTCACTCTGTTGACTGAATGGTATCCCAAATGGGCTGCTTCCCCATTCGTGGGAGTTCGTTTAAATTAGTGTCTCTGTACACTGCTATAATAAGGAAAGGCGTGTTTCTGCNCTCAAGGATGTATGCTTATATATGTAATTAGGAGTTCCATCACTGGTAACATGTGTTGTGTGCTGTTCAAGGCAGGCATGTATTTTAACCTGCAGTCTGTTTCCTTTTATGACACACACATTTTTCTCCATAGCTTCAAACTTCAGAATGCCCTCACAAGTGTATACACAAGAATGTTCTTGTGTCACTTAACAAGTATTTGATTGCAGGAGATCTGTAGGTGAGAGGCACTAAGGTTGCAGTACCTAATTTTTGCCTAATTCTGTACCACTAATCAGTCCTACCGAATGTGTGGTACCCTAGTTTATTAAGGGAAATAGAGTGTAGTCCAGTTGGATTCATTCTTTTTATGTACTGCAGGGACATCAGAAATTTTTATTTAATTCAGTGTGTGTGTGTGTGTGCACAAACACGCACATGCGTATATGTTTGGTGTGCCTGTGTCATGTCACCTATATGGAGGTCAGAGAATAATTTCCAGATGTCAGTTCTGTCCTTCCACCTTGTGGGGCTCAGGGATCAAACCCAGGTCTTCAGGCTCTGTACCAAATACTTTTACCTGTTCAACATTTCACCTGAGCAACAGCCATTTTAAAGAAAGTATATGCTTTCGGGATTTTAAGGGTACAGACTTCTCCCAGTGCACCTGTTTGGTAAGGCTCAATGGAGAAAAACCTTCCTTCCTTCTCCAGCTCCTTCTTCTCGGTGCCAGATGGAACCTGAGGCCTTAGGCTAGGCAAGCACTCGCCTACTGAGCCACATTCCCTACTGGAGAAAGATACTGTGTGTAATGGGTCTCACCTGTGTAGCATCTCACTCCCTAAGTGTGTCTAGTTCCTTATCCAACCTTAAAGAGGCCGCTTAGCTGCATCCCTAGAAAACTGTGGCCTATTTAAGAAGTCTTCCCCCAAAATGACAATCATCTTAAACCTTTAAAGCACATTTTAATAATTTTGCCATCTAAAGATCTATAACCAAATGTCTTTAGCTGATATGTATATATATAGTAAATTTTAAAAGAAAAATATTCTTGGCTAGTTGAAGAGTACATAAAGTTACATTTTAGCCATTACCTTTTAAAAGTCACATTTATTTATCTGTGGGTGTACATGTGTGTACGTGAACACCTGCCCATGCCATCATCCATGTGTGGAGATCCTGTAGGAATAAAGTCCTCTTCTTCCAAAATGTGAGCCCTGGGGATTTTGAACTCAGGTCATCAGGTCTGTGGTGCTGTCACTTGCCAAGCCACTCACTGGCCGTAGCAGTTATCTTTTCATTTAATTTATTTTTAATGTTCTTAATATTCATGCATCAATATTAAAGATGGTTTTGCTGACTTTAAGTAAATCTCTTTAATACTAACAATAAACTGTAGACTAAACCCACCACTCACTCATGGCCAGTTTTTGTTTCTGCCCATCTTTGCTGTCTGTACTGAAGCTGCTTTCAGATAAGGGAGTGAATTGATGTAACACTTCTTCAGCTCGAAAGGCCGTAGAGTTCCAAAAAACAAAGGCAGACAGCATTTTCTCAGGACACCGGCACGTTGATTTTTAAGTGGCTTTTCTTTCTTCCCCTCCACAGGATGAGGAGACTTTGGAATTGTGGTGTGTGTGTTCATAGCTATGTGCCTNTTGTGTACATTTGCTTTCTCTATAAAGCTAAGCTTATTGGAGTCACAGAGGAGGAGAACCCACAGAATTTCCTGGTACTTTTTCAAAAATTCTCCTTTACCTATTTGTTAGACAGGCTGGCTGGTAGGAAAAGAGGGAAAATTTATACCTAAATAAAGTAGAAATTGTATATATTGTAAAGCTATGAGAAATTATTACCTTTCACTAAAATTTTATATTGGAAGTCAATAGGAAAATACTATTTCATTTATAAATGATTGAAAAGCAAGTTTACAGGGAAATCCAAAACAGGAGCAAAGTTTTTCCATATATAATTTCCTGAACATTTCATATTCTTATTTTAATTCCTTTTGAGTCTTAATCACAGAGAATTATTTTTAGAAGACAGTCTTATTGGTGATAACTAAGATGTGGGTGATGATGTGGCTCAATGGTAGAGCATGTGTTGCATGTGTCTGAGGCTGTGGGTTCTAGTCCCAACACCACACACAAGCAAACCCTTTCCTGTGAAGATGTCATTTCATTAGAAAGGAAACATTTTAACGGTTTTGAGAAATACTTGGGAGGCTCAGTCTGGTTTTTGGAGTGAGTTTTAAATGTAATAAAATGGCCTTTGGAAAACGAGGCCTTGTTGGTGATTAATCAGTATGTCAGCCTGTCTTGTTGCACTTAGCCGTGATTCCTGTCTTCGGACACTCATGCTAGTTCAGTAATCCACTTACTTGCTGGATGGACCTCCAAGTTTCATTTTAGGGGACAGAAATATTAATGATGTTTCTTAGTCAACTCCTGTATGTTGTTTTTTCACTTGTTACTGGTTTTGAGACAGGGTCTCACTGGATATTCCTATGCACATGAATCCTGCCTCCACCTCCCAAGTGCTAGGATTAGAGGTGTGTTCCACTATGCCTAACTCTCCTGTGTGAATGTGAAGGGAGCATTGTCCTGGATCTTCATTACCATGAACTGTAGACTCCCAGCACGACAGCCCTTTAGGGGAGCATGCCTTGGGAGGTTCTATGAACCACACCCTTGCTTTGTACAGAGAAGATCAAGGGCATGCCGAGTAGCCAGTCCTTCAAGGTCAAGCCACAACTTGATGCTCAGGCTGCTAGCAGAAGTGTTCAGGAAGAAAGATGCAGCTTCTAGTGTTGGTCCACAGCTGGACCCTGGAACTTCCCTGTCTGCTTGCAAATAAAGCCTCCTCTGCTTGCTAGCCGGGTAGGATATTACAGTATTATTTACTGCATGGAATTGTAAGGTTTAAATGAGATAATTGGTACAAAGCACTTAGCATGGTGCCTGGCAAGAGAACATGCTTGAGAAATATTAGCTGTGATTACTATCATTTGTCTGGTTACCGCCAAGTTCAATTTTGCCTTGGGTTTCTCCTTCTGCTGTACTATACTGTATTGCCTCTTCTGTAATTAAATTTCTTGGCTTGTGTCCAAGGTGAAAACACTCATTCTCCATAACTCATGGTTAAAATATATATTTTTATATCCTAAGTAAAAGAACACTATGTGTGTACCTAAATTTATAATGATGAAGTCCTTCTATGGACAACTCAGTAGTCAAAGTGGGTAAATTGAGATCCAGTTACTTCTCAGGGTAAGGGAACATAGAGAAGAGAGTGGAAGGGAACATAGGCCTGAGGGTGTAGTTTGGTGATAGTGCACTTGCCTGAAATGTGGAATTTCCTGAGTTTGAACTCAAGCATGCAGAGAGGGTGGGGGAGACCAGCAAGAAAAACAAAGTGGACTTAGCAGGAAGGAGTAGAGCCAGGCAATTCTAATGAAGGTGGACCTTCAAATTCTGTTGAGGAGTCAAGTCCTCAAACAGCTGAGATTTGCTTGGCTCTCCTACATCGTTTGTAAGCTCAGCAGCTTGTTTGTTCAGGGCCCTGGCCTGTTAAGGGTAGATACCAAGAGGAATATCAACGAGCTATTTATTACCTTTGAAAAACTGGGACTTTGGCGATAGCAAGAAAGCAACTGTCATACATCTTGAGGACACTGGTAACTGTGTGGAGAGGGCAGGAAAGCTTCCCCAAGCAGGGGACATTTAGACTAGGAGAAAGGCAGAGTTCTCCAGGCCAGTAGAGGAAGCATTTCTGTAGGAAAAATGGGGGGTTGAAACCATGAAAGAGCACTGTATATATAGAAAAGAAAGTTTGCAGGAGATGTGCGCAATATGGCAGATAATGACCTGACAATAGGAGTCTATGAACACAGTGGCCAGTCTTTCCTAACTGGTTACTTGTGAAGCACTGGGAAGATGGAAATCAAAAATACAGAGGATAGCCAGGGAGATGACAGTAGATACTTAAAGTCCACTGAAGTTTGAAGTGTCTAAAAGGGACAGCTGTGGGTTTAGGGAGCAGAAAGGGTGGCAGGTCTCACTTTAAGCAAGAGATGTCACAAAAGGCCTAAGGAAGTTTTTGAAGGAGTTCAGATTTCATTTCCTAAGCAGCATAGGCTTTTAAGCACAAATGACCTCACCAAGTTACCTTTGAAAACAATCTTATGAAAAACTATACAGTGTACAAAAGGAGACAGATAGGGTGCACATCACCATGAACTTATCGTCCAGATGCCTCACTCCCAAATGACTCTGGGGTGCATTTAAGTGAGTTTTTACTATTATGTTGCTAGTAGTACCTAGGAAGAACCAGGCCAGGGAGAGAACTCAGTCACCATGGCCGTTCATAGCTCAGGAAAGAGTGCCACTTGACCTTAAGAAGTCAATGTTAAACAATAGAGATCCTGCAATTTTGTTCTCCACTCAAAATGTGTTTTGTATCCTCTCAACACCAGCCATGCAAAACCATTACCTAATTTTGTTTTTAGCATAGTATTCTTTCTTCATTTCTTTCTCTTATTTTACTTATTTATTTATTTGTTTATTGTTGTACTGAGGGTTAAGCTCAGGGCCTTGCTCACAGTAGGCAAGTACCCATTCATCAACTGTACCCCCCAAACCTCTTTTTGATTATTTTGAAACAGGAACTGACTCTATGGCCCAAGGAAGTTTCACACTTGCCATCCCCCTGCCTCTGCCCTCTGAGTAGCTGGGATTATAGTCCTGTACCACTAGGCCTGACTTTAGCATAACATTCTGTTCATGTATACTTCTAATAAATTCCTCCATTTAAGTATCTGACACTTGATGCGTCTGCTCCCATTCATTTTTTTGTTAGATTAGGTGTCTAAATATTTGTGAAATTTGTAGCTTCAAGGAGAATCCTACATGTAAAGAGGACAAATCCAGAAGATTAGTAGCTAGAACATGTACATGACGTTTCACCACGTGGATAGAGGAGTCTCTACCTGTTTTCTAGCCCCAAATGCTTCTTTCTATGATTTAATGACCAATAGAGATGGAGAGAATTTCTTGGACTTGATTGGACATTTGAGGCTTCAAGAAGCATCTAAGGTTTGAGAACAGGGTGTAGCTATGGAGCAAGCATTTGCCTGGCATGTGTGAGGCTCTGGGTTCAATTCCTTATCACTGAAAAAGAAAAAAGTATCAAACTGCCCATCTGAAGGGAGGGCCACCTTGACCAGTTGGGATCTTCCATTGGCTGTGTATAATACACTATTTCTGGCTGGCAGTTGTGATGAAAGCAAGGNCAAGAATGGGGTCCTGAAGGCTAGCTAACCAGGGCTANGGAAAGAGGTGACCTTCCCTTCAACACTCATATTGTTGGGAAGCAAAGGAGAGCCCAGAGAGGAAAGGGCTTTGGGTAAGAACCTGGATCGAACCAAGGATCTGGGTGTTAAGTTGGAAAAAGAAGAAATGAACTGTGGTAATTTCAGCCCAGCATAGAAATCATCTAGCATGTTAACAGTGACCGTGTGAGGATGGATCTGGTGGGATTTCCTTAGCATTGTGCTGTTTCTATACCTAAGGCCAGAGGGAGGATGGAACATGGCCATTGGTTGATTCATCTATCAGATATTGATGCTACAGTGAACTTGGTGTGAGGAAAGAGGCAAGGATGAATTCCTGCCCTGAGAGAACCTAATAGTCCAGGGAGTAATGCTACTGTGACAGAGGTGATCCTTGGATGTCAGAGAAGATGGAAAACCTTTCTCCTTCTTGGAGTAGAAAGTCACCTAGGTCTTATGAGGATATATGGCTCTTGAGGTAAATTGTATTGCATGGATAGGGTCAGGCTAACAAAGGATCGCTTGGGGACAGGATGAAGAGCAAGTGTAGAGAAAAGTTGAAAGGTCCAAGGTCAAGGTTAGAGCCTTCTTAGCCAGAGTCTGTCCATGACTCCTCCTGGTGTTTTATTTCTAGTGTCTTGAACAGTGCATGGACATTAGGCATGGAATAAAATGTGTTCAATACATGAATATGTGTGTCAATGTATTAATTTCCCATCTAGCTGATAAGTACAAATCATTAAAGTGACTTCAAGGACAATGGCTTGCTGTGCCTGGGGGAAGTACATAGGAGTTGAGATGTGGTGAGATTTGAGTGAAAGCCATACATGAAGGGTCTAGATCTCTACGCTTGGCAATTTGGATTTGCCTCATGACAGGATGCAAGATTCCCTGGGGGGAATTTTTCTTTAGCAGCTTTATTAAGACATAATTCCCTCACCGTACCTAATTCACTAACTTAAAGCATGTAAGTGGTTTGGGTATATTCACAGAATCTTATGTTCATCACTAGAGGTAGTTGCAAGACATTTCATTATTCTGCACCCGCCTCCCCAAAACCCCGATCCTTTTAGCCAATCTGTCTGATCGTCCTGTAACTCCCATCTAAGGCAAACATGAGTCTACTTTTGGTGTCTGTACATTTCCCTACTCTATAGACATTTCATATAAATGTAATCCTGTCCTGTGTAGTTCCTTATGCCTGGCTTCCTCCACTTCACGTAATGTATTTAAGGCTCAGCCATGCTATATGGCAGGGGTCATGCCTTCTTTTGTGGCTAAATGTATGCTCTGTTGTGTGGGTATACCACGTTTATTCATCTATCCGTCAGTTGAGTACATGGGTTCTTTCCATGTGGGCTATTTTGAACATGCCACTGTGAACATTCTTCAGCAAACTTAGCTGCAGACACAGGTCTTCATTTCTCTTCAGTATGTTCCTAGGGGTGGCATTGCTGGGCCCTGCAGGAACACATGCATTGATCATGTGTTAACTTATTAATCAATAAAGTAGATTACTTTGGAACACAGACTGGAATTCATGACAATTTATGTGTAAAGTCCAATTTGCCCACCTCCTTCTGACACACCTTTGCTGTGACTTGGATTATAGCCACTTTGGAGGCCATTTGAGACACAGTGAGAGAAGGTTCTGAGACATATTGGGCAAGAAAGAGTAAATGGAGACCATTTAAGAAAACTAGTAAGTTTAGAGAACTCAGACAGAGGCTGACTGTGTGTGTGTGTGTGTGTGTGTGTGTGTGTGTGTGTGTGTGTGCGATTTTCTAGTTCATATATCTTATTTCCTTGGAGGCATTAGAAGAAACTTTTAAGGTTGTAGTTAGCACTTTGAATACTTTAGAGAGNACAGCTCAGACCCCTAGACCTGCTGTAGTGTCCTCATGACACCCACTAATGCTACCATGGATAGGCTGTCCCTCTGGCCCCAACTTGGCTTTCTAGGCATGTTCATGCCTGAGAATCACCTTTCACCAAGCCTCTGAGGGAGGGTATTTTAGACAGAGAAGTTTCACATCTTAAACTGAAGAATTAAGGAAGGAAAAAAATGATTCAGGAAAATCAGGACAAAAACCAACCTCCCAAAGCAAGCTATCAACTTGAGCTTATCAGAGGGA
>LZPO01017634.1:58752-74117 GCA_001675575.1 Neotoma lepida | reverse complement strand
GGCATCTTGGCATTTGACCATTGTGGTAAAATTCATTACAGAATGTTTATAGAACCATGCTTTTACTGTGAAAAGTAAACCATGTGCTACCCCAGTCTGCTTGTAGAAAACTTTGTTAGCCAATTAGATACCTAGGCATTTTTATATTCTATCAGTGAATAATACTTTGCCAAGATCTTTAGTTAAGTCTTGAATGTTTACATTTCTAATTTCATTCTGAAAACTAGAAAATGTATCTCTGAAAAATTTTCTCCATTTTAAAAGAGAGTTCAGTGAATAATTCCGTGAATTTTCTGTAAACATCNGCTTCCAAGTGAAAGGAAATCTATAGTGTGCCTGAGAATCTCAGAGAGGAGATTACGTTTTACTGAATACTTTGCATAAAGTAAGTGTACTTTAATTCTGTGCCTTCCATTCCACAAAGCAAAGAAAGACTCCACTGTCTATTAAGATAAAAAAAAATCTACTCAAAGAAGAACCTTGGCTGTTCAATGCTGGCTTTCAGTTCAGGTTTTAATGTGCTGTGTAGAGAAAGAAAGAGTTAACAATGTTCCATAGTTCAATTATTTTAGAGATAAAAATATTTTCAATTCATGATTCCCAGGATACAGAAGGAGTGTTCAGACACTGAGAAGGTGCTGTAAGACACAATACATGGCCACCAACATCTTCCTGAAGTGCATTATACAATAATAAAGGTGTAGGAAATTACAAACTCAGCTTAGACATGTTCCAGAGAAAGTATATGTCAGACTATTAGACTATATTAATAATAAGAATATTGAANAATATTAAAATTTATCTGACTTTCCTCAATTTTGTGTGTTAAATTAAGAAATGAAAAGTCATTGTTTTTATTATATATTTAATTTTTTTTAGATTTAGTTATTTTGTGTGTGTGAACACTTTGCCTGCATGTATGGATGTAAGTGTCCCATGTGTATGCCTGATGCCAGTGGAGGTTAGAAGAGGGTGTCAGATCCCCTGAAATTGGAGTGAAAAACAATTGTGAGCCACCCTGAGGGTGCTGGAATCCTAACCTGGGTCCTCTGGAAGAGCAGCAAGTGATCTTACCTGCTGAGCCACCTCTCAAGCCCCCAAAAGTTACTGTTTTAAATAGATTTCTACCTCCACACTGGTCCCAAGGCACACAATTTCCCCAAGATGTGGTCCTGTTTTCTGTATCTTCCTCTCACTAATGTCTCCCTATTGGATGGTGGTGCTGTCGATGCTGATTCTCAGACTCCACTGCAGAAACTTACTAGAAATAATACACACCCTTGCTGATGGTTGTCACCCTCACCGTCACCCATATCGCTTTGTGTGAGTGACAAGCAGTGACTGCTAGTTGTAAATACACTATTTTACACATGTTACTTTAAAGCCCATCAACTTAGAGGTTACCTTTACTCCCAAAGTAAGAAAAACTGAGGAAACTGGGGGACTCAGAACCTTCCCAGGACATCCCAGGCAAATGCTCATGAGCTGAAGTGGGAACGTAGACCTGAGAGCATCCTGACACACAAACATTTTCTACACGGCTGCCCAGTTAATTCTCCTGGGCAAGGATTGCCAGTTATAGCATTTCAACTTTGTCACACACGTGGCACTTAATCATTAACAAGTTGGATCCACCCCTACAGCTTTGAGTAATGACTTCACATAGAGGAATGCATAGCAATTTATCATTAGGGGGATCTCGAGTTTGCCAGTGGCAGACAGCTCCAGGAGGTGGATTGTGGATTTTAGGAGGCAATTCAAAATGAGTCTCAGCTTGTCCAACTATATAGCTGCTTACTTGGACATATATATGTATATATATATATTTATAATTTTGAAATCTATAATTGTAAAGGACTAGTGTTCACTTATATTATGCCACTTAAGGTTTTTAATAAAGCTACTTAAAGCATAATTTTAACTAAAAGTTTTATTCTAAAATGTCAAGGCTCCTTTGCATGATAACAACTGTAAAATTAAAAGATAGTTTTATAGACTGGACTTGCTTATTTATTTATAATAATTTTCTTCATTTATCATTTGTAGCTTTGTTCCATTCTGACCAGTTTCTATATGGTGGTTTACATAGTCCTCATAAATATCTTGTAAGATGGGTTTATATTCATTGATGAAGTAATCGGCATGCAGAAAGAATATATAAAAGTATGGGTTAAAAAAGATCCTGAGAGGCTTGAGTCAGCATAATTTCAATTAGCTTCACTCTCATGTTTACATTAGTTAAGATACAGAATCAGCCTAGGAATACACCAAGGGATGGTTGAATGAAGAAAATACAGTACACAAACATGAGGAAATGTTATTTGGCTATGAAAAATAGTGACATTCCATCATTTCTGACAGTGTGAATAGAAACAAAGGGCATTGTGTTGGGTAAGATAAGCCAGGACAAGGAAGACATAAATGAGAACTTTCTGAGACTTTTAAAATTTGCCTAAAGCTAACAAAATTAATCACATGCAAGTAGAGAGACTAATGGTTGCCAGTAACTGAAAAGGAATGTTCATGTGGAGAGATCATTAGTAGGTACAAGGATGCCACTGGATGGGAATACTTTCTAACATTCTATGGCACTGTAGGGGGACTGTGGTTGATGACACCCAACTGCATATTTCCAGCTCCTTAACAGANAGGATTTTGAATGCTACGACACAAAAAAGCTATGTGCTTTANTTGATGAGCATGTCAATCATTCTAATAAGACCATCACACACTGTGACTGTGTGCTGCAGTGCCACATTTTACCTCATAAGTATGTATAATTCTGTGTCACCTAAACCTTTTCAAAGAAAATAAGGATTGTTTTTTTCCAGAGCCATATTTGAGTGATCTTGGGAATGCAGATTTAGGTTACCTCAGATTACACATTTCCATGTGGAAGCAATTTCATAAAGTTTGATAGTTTAGGAACAAAGAAAAATCATAAATCAAGGCAAATTCAAAATACCTGGTGGGTATATCAGCTATCCTTGCCCACCCTATGACTAACTATAAGTAACATTGTTGCAACTCTGGGGGTTTGCATGGGGCTGCTAGGACAGCTGACTGCTGGAGCTGCAAAGAAACAATTCAGCCCTGGAGGGGGAGGTATCCCGGACACCTGGAGCTGCTTAGGACAGCTCTACCCTGGAGGTGTCCCGGACACCTTGAGCTACTTAGGACAGCCCTGCAGCTGGAGCTGCAAAGAGACANCTCAGTCCTGGAGGGGAAGTTATTCTGACTGCTCAGAGAGCCAGGCCTGGAACTGCTTCAGCAGGGAAGGGTATCCTGACTGTTCAGGAGAGTCAGGCTATACCTGGTGTGGTAGGGGATGGTCTCCCCACAGGATATAGCAATTCTGCTTCTCTCCTGGAAAGCTGCTACAGCTGAGCTTTGCTCAGCCCCCACTTAAGGGGGCTTCCTAGCAGACCTCTGCTTCTCTGGCCTAAGATGTTACTTTTTTGCTTCACTCAGCAAAAGGGGAAACCCTTGCAGAAATGTAGCAATCTCATCCTACTGGAGCAAAGTGTTACTTTTTCAGCTCTNCCTTGCTCTGTCCACTGAGGGACATCAGTTCAGCAAAAATCTTCTGTTCAGCTCCTCCTTGCTCAGTCCACTGAGGGATGATTCAGCAAGGATCTTCNGTGTGCCAGTGAATGAAGATCTTCACACCCAAAACTCTTGAGAAAGAGATTTATTTGGAAAGGAGGAGTCCAGGAATGTAGCTGCCTCTATCGGGGTGGAGAGGACAGCTCACAACTGACCAGGCAGGGTGGTTTATACAGGATGGCTTGGGGGTGGAGTCAACCAGGGATTGGTTAGTTTTTTTCCTGCCCTGGGATTGGTCAGTTTTGTGGACTACGGGCAGAGATGGCCCTGATTTCAGAGCCAAACTGTGTTTCTTTCACTGGCCTTTCTTAGCTTTTTGACACTAATTCTAAGGCCGGGGCACATTTCTTTCACTGACTTTGATTCTAGGGACCAAGAGTGTTACTGTGGTACTGGTTTCAGAGTCAGAGCATGTTTCCTTGGTTCTGGGTTTGGGGATAAAGTGTTAATTTCTCTGGCTCAGGTCCCAAACCCAGGCTGTGTTTCTTTCCCTGATACTGGACTCCAGGGCCAGAGTGCGACTTTCCTGCTCTGTGATTGGTTGATTCTACAGGTCAGTTGGCCAGGGGCAGAAATGGCTCTGATCTGAACCAAACTGTGTTTCTCTCTGTGCTGATCTGAGCCATCTTTCTCTAGTTCTGGGTTCCAGGGTCAGGATGGGTTTCTTTAGCCAGCCCCTTTTCCCTACACTAACAGATAAAATCTTTTTGAAATCTACTAACTTAACAGACCACTAGCTTCCACCAAATCAAATGCTAAGAATGTGACCAAATAGCATTTGAGACCTACAAAAGGGCTTCCTCCATCTTGCTGCAACTGCTTCTCTGATGTACTCATCTAAATATTTTAAACTCTTCTTCTAAAATTTCACTCCCTCCAAAAATACAAATTCCTATACCTGAATCCAAAACAACTCCTCATCACAGAAGAGGAGAAGCAGGGCTTCTCAGCAAACTCTAAGTACAAAAGATACAAGTTATTCTTCAAAAGGAGCTGAAGAAAGTCAACTGACTATTTGGGTTTCAAAATAGGTTTAATTGGCACTGATGGAAGTACAGAATCTCTAAGAGGGAAGCAAGAGTCCTATTCTCCTGTCCCTTCATTATTCCAATCTTAAAATGGGTCTAGTCCCAGTACCACATTTCTCTCCATTATAAACAAACTCAGACGTATTCCAAGGAAAGCAACTGGAGAGGATTCTAATTCCAGACTAGACAAATACATAAATAAATAAAGAAAGAAAGAAACAACAACAAAAAAAACAAACCCAGATTAATTAATTATTTTTTAAACAGGCCAAATGAGCTAGTAGCATTTCATGTTAAGGAAAGAATGCACACAGCCTCAGGGATAATGGTATGTCTGTCTTCCAACTTGAGGAACTGCCTCAAACGGAGAGGAACACACACACACACACACACACACACACACACACACACCAATTTTCTGAGAGCTTTATATAAACCGTTTTGATCATATTCTGCCCTCTGACTCTTCCCAGATCCATCCATACTTCCTTACCCTTCCAAATTTGTGTCCTTTGTTTTGTTTTGTTTTGTTTTGTTTTTTTCTCTTTAACAGATCATGACCAATTTTTGCTGCCCAAATATTCTTGGATATGTGGCTCTCCACTGGAGTATGCTAGACTCACCAGGGGCAACGCTTAGATAAGACTGAGTCTCCCCCTAGCAGCAAACAANTGCCAATAGCTCCAAGGTAGGGGTGGGATTTTTTCGCCNCACCTCCCTCTTCATGCTGGGATTTGGTATGGCTTGGGTCTGCATAGGTTTTGTACATACTACTATGAGTTCATAGGTGCAGCTGTTTTTAATACAAATTCAAGTAGTAAACCTGGCCAGTGAGAAGTTGAGGGTGCACAAAAAGAGAAACTAAATCTTATTTAAATAAACAACTATGATATTTTTAAATAACTGGAGCTGTGTGACTACCAAGTGAACTGTTTGGGGAACAACAATATGATTTCTGTCAGTGGATGACCACATAGAAGGCATATCAAAAGGCGATTCAAGAATTAGCTGCATGGTTGGACTCTACATCCCTGGAATGCCTTCTCATCTTGTGGTTTTATTATCTCATACTCTTTCTTTTACACAGGGAGGTGCAGACACCTGGCAGGTGGCTGTGCTATCTGGCTTGAACAAGAAGTAACCTTGTTGGGAACTGGAGAATAACTGCCCTGAAAGGATGTGGGTGTTTATTAAGTTAACAAGCCCAGAAGCACAGTAAGAAAAATTAGCAAGTCCTTTCTCATTTATATGCCTGCCTCTTCTCACATTCCCTCATGTATATTTGCCATAAATATCTTAAGTCTTTGATCCCACTTCTAAATACATTGCTCCTAACAGGATTGTTCAGAAGCTCCACTCAAAATGGCTTTGAGATTACTGAGGCAGGTGTGGATGTGGCCTCTCAGTTTTCCCCAAGTTCAAAGGCTCATCCTTACATTAAGCTCTCTGCTTCTAAAGGGAAATTAAAATGGCTCAAGGNCACTTATTTATCCAAAACAAAAGGATCCCTGAGATAGACAGCTCATGGATTTAACAGGATTTGTTTTCTAACTATATGGGTAAAAGGTATTAATGGGTAATCCATTCTTTCTAATGCAGTACATGATGTGGTNGCTGTGGCACTAAGAGTCAAATATAAGAAAACTGTCTTTGTTTCTAGGAAGGAAAACTTAACAACTTTATGTCTAAAGGCTTGAAAACAGACACAAAATTCAAGCCTGTGGTTACAGCATTGTGTCTTGAAATCTGTGAGAAGACAACAGACCCTGATCTGAAAGGTGAGAGATTTCTGCTACTGTATTGTTGAAACTCCAAAACACCTTCCTGCTGTACTGTAGTGTTTATTGTGTGCATCTCCAAGAAAACGCATATAACAATGCAAATCCAGCAAGAGAAATGTCTGAGTCTAGATGGTTTTCTAGGTGGTAGAGGTGTTCTTAGTGAACACGGGTGAGTAAGCAACACAGAGCAGGGGGCCTCCAATGTCTCCTGAAGCAACACTTGTCCTGGGGTGACTGCATTCTCTTCTATGTCAAATGCAGGCATAGCTGCTCCAGTATTTGTTTTCCAAAATGCAAATATCTAATTGTGACATAATTATAGTTCATATCTTTTGTATTTTTAGTAGCATTTACTTTAATAGAGAAAAATATTACACACTTGCATTGGTTAAATATCTTCTTAATGACAGATTTTGTATTTTATAGCAAAAGATGGGGCATGGAATCATAAGCCCTAAGTTGTCTGTATCTAGGTAGCATTTCCCTTCAGCATATTTTATTATCAAAAATGTCCTGACCTAATTTTATAACATTGTGTGACCTCAGAGTCTTATATTCCAAAGTCACTGTAATTGGCATTGTCATCTGGGTATCTAGCTTAAATACTCCTTGCTATAATGTAATTTCATGTCCTGTCCTCAGAGTGGCCTTTGTTTTGAAATTCTGCCAAGAACACCAGCTTTCTTAACACTGGGGTTTGATTAAACATAGCCCAAAGAAGCCTTTCAGAGGACGCATCTCACCCAGTTTCCATTTATAAAACGCAAAGTAGCATATGCTTTGAAGCCACAATAAATCATCTTCCAGCTTAGACTCAAAAATAACAGATGATGTGTCTCAAACTCTGTCAGAGANAAATGCTTCCTAGAAGGAGTCCTGTGGTTTATCCATGTCACATGTCCTCTGGGCATCTGGAAGCACAAGACTTGGGCCAGAGAAGACAAAACCAGGGAGCCTATAGGAATGAATGATATTCACAACTTTCTCAGCTCTTCTGAATGTTCTGAGGCCTCAACCTAAGGGCTCACTCCTGCCCCATTTGGGGGTGAAATTTGACCAGATTACTGTGTCATAGCAGNGTTCAGGGAACCACTAATGGGATCTGTTTAATCTTACTATGTTTTGTGTGCTAACAGTGACATATGGTCAATCAGTCTAGAGAACCACAACTTTCCTCTAGCATCCATGTGTCTATGTAATCTGTGTAATCAGCCCAGGTGTTATGANGGATTGTGAGACATTCTGAAACACGCTCATGTGATTGANCTCTTGTTTAGAAGATAGAGAAAAACCACTAGGGGTGGGGTATAGGATATACCCACGCCAGTTTTGTTCTCACTTTCTACTTCTTGATCAACAAGATGCTTACAAAGTCCTGGCCATAGATAGCATTCCACAAACATGAACTCTGCTATGCTTCCCCACCATAGTGTGCTGTAACCTTTAAAACCATGAGTCGAAATAAGCCTCTCCTCTACTTAGTTGGCTTCTGTCAGATATTTTGTCNCAGTAAGAAAGGATAGTAACACACTATGTTCTCGATTCTAATACACAATCCAACTGCTCCTTNTACCTTTTCAAACTTNCCACTCAGAGAACTGAACTTTGTTCTGCTGGACCCTTAACTGTTCCAAGGAACAATCTAACATTCAGAGCTACTGCCTCTCTTCATCAAATATAACACTGACTGGAAAGGACCACTGTTTTGTCACAACAATTATAGCATATGTTCTGAACTAGCTCAAATTTACAACATCCCTGGGAATCCAGAGGTTTAGATGACTGCTGAGTTTAGTTGCATTAGCTGCAAGTGTGGACACAAGTTTCCTTTCTTTTCCTATTACTCTATGCAAGAAGACTCCAGCATATTTTTCAGCCTACATTTGGTAAGCTATGGCACATTGACCAATAAAATCAAAAGGAAAGGGATACTTTTGAGAGAGTCTATGGTTTGGGGTCCTACAGGCTCAGCAGGCCCACTCTCCTTTGGCCTCANTTGTTAGACAGGGAACTGTTTTCAGTTTCGGCTATTTCCTATGCTTACAAATCTAATGAGATCCTAGGTCACTAGCAAAGTGTCCAAAGAGTTTACATGCTCAAAATAGGCAGGCCAAAAAGAAGACTCATGATAGTGTTTGGTACTGAATTTGAGAAATAGTAACTATGAAAACCATTTAACATATACTTGAATTTGGGGTGAATTAACNAAGAAAAGCTTGTTCTTTGCTATTTAATACTTCCAGAATTTGAGGGCCAAGGTTAGATTACTTCCTAGGTCATTTACGATTGTGTCCTATTACTATTGCACTTACTATTGCTAGCACACTCATCATTCCTGTGGTTTGGGTAAAATGAGCTGATTTGTGTGGAAGAGGTTCCGAGAAGTGAAGAGGGTGATGTTGCAAATTACATTTTTAGAGCAACTTCTTTCTTCTGGATATTTAACAGTAAACAGAAAACATCATATTGAGAAACATCCCATTATATTTGATGTGATGTTGGGAAGTAAATTTTAAGATTCCTAAAAAGTTCTTTTCCAGATTGACACAATAGCCCACTTTTTGTGTGTAGCCATAGAAATCANGGCTTCAGGGACCATTGCTCTGACTTAGCCTGTTTATGAGCCAGAACTATGGGGCATGTTCCATCACTTTCATGCGCAAAGACCAAGATACCAGTCTCTACTTCCTCCTTGTGAGACAAGTCTTTCCAACAGTGACAAATTTCAAACCCCNGTGGGAGTGGAGGCTTCATCCTGTGGCTCAGTGAGTCTAATCAGGATTCCATTTCCTTTGATTCTAGAAGGAAGAAGCAGAGTATGAAATGACAGTGGTTCCTGACACCAGTTGCATAAATCTATTTCAACAATTGATTCAAAGATCTCATGGCTTTGGTAGGCATCACAGTGAATGACTACTTAGTGAATAGTAAAAGAAATACGTATGTAGCCTTCAGCAAATAATTTGAATTTTCTACAATTTTAGGCATATGGGATTAAATGCCAATTACTATTTTATTACTTTATAATTACAAAAGAAATGTACACTGCCATAAAAAGTTCAACCTAGCAAGTTTATATGGAAACAAATGAAAACCTCTTTCTCCTCAAAACCTTAGTTNTGAAGGTAAGAACTAAGGATTAAGAGAAATTGGAAGACAGAGATTCAAGTAGAAGCCAATTCAGAGTTTGTTCTGTGAACTTAGCTCAACACCAACCAGTAATTTACTTCCCTACAGCTTAGCTTGTAGTAGAGGCTGCTCTACCATGCATTACTTCTTCCCTTCAATTATTCCTTGTCTCCTTCCTCAGAACTCAATGAACAGCTATGAGGCTGCTATGTTCCAAGGCTTTGGGCAGAGCCATGGAAGCAGTAAGATCTTTCCCTCTTCTTTACACAGGGGCATCTGCTGAGATATCTACTGTCTAAAATGATCCCTGGTAGTGGGTTCATAATATATCTTCCGGTACAGAGCTTCTACATGTCAAACAACTTTAAGGACTAAATTCTAAATTCATGCCATCCTTAGACGTAAAAAAAGAGTTTTATGGTCTTCCACTGAGGAGCATGAAGTATACCACTCCTATACCTCTATGGATGGCCTGACTTTTTGAGGTTCCCTGGGATTCCCCAACCTAGGCACACCAGAGTAACTCCTGCTTCGCTAGAGAAGAGTTCACTCTTTACTTTCTCTAGATGCTCAAAGTTGTCAAGGTTTAATGTGACTTGACTCCAAGGAAAGTAAGGAGAGGGATTGGGAGGGTCCTTACCCATTTGTATGTAACTGTTCAGTCTCTAACTCTGGTCTTCTCCCTGATGGCTGAAGTGGTTGGGGTACTATCTCCTAACTTCATGTCTTCTCCCCAATCTCTTTTCCACTTCTTAAACTCTTTCTACTTCTTCCTCTTTGTGAAATTCATGAATCCCAAACNCATGAATTTTTATAGCTCTNCTCTGTGTTGTATTGGACCTTCTGTGAGACACAGGAAGGCAAGGAGACAAGTTGTTTGGAAAATGTGTAAGGAATATAAGAAAAGAAACAGTAATATTATTGAGAAATCAAATTGAAATTTCAACAATATAATTACCTAAATAAAATCTTCATAATGACCATACCAGTCAACATGCCCAAGTGGATGGGAGAAGTTTCATAACCTATCCCTAGCTCTAAAGGAAACATTCTAGGCAGAAAACATGAAATTCCTAGAGATGAACATATAGAAGGTATATAGGAATATATGCATAAGAAGATATATTCTTTTTTTAAATGTTTTTATTCATTTTACATACCAACCACAGATCTCCTTCTCATCTCACATCCTTCCTCCCGCTCCCCCCTTGCCTTCCCGCCTCCCAACCCACCCTTCATCCTCTTCTCCAATAGGGTAAGTTCTTGTAGAGCACAGGCCCTGGCAGGTAGACAGATCATGTTGTTTGCCAATTGCCTTAGATATTTCAAGTATTTCATAAGCTAGAGTCAAAGAAAACTTAAATATCTAAATTATGGGTTTTTTTATGAGGAACAGATTACATTTTGATGTGGAAGTAAAATAACAATACAGATATCAACATAATTAAACTCTATTCTGAGTTATAAAAATTATTAATATATTTCAAAGAAAAACATTTTCATGTACCTTCAGAATTATATTTAATAGCAAATGTGATAGAATTACTGCTTTTCACCAGTGATTTTCTTGATTTTTATAAGCTTTTTATGTTTTGAAATTAAAATATAATTACATTTCCTCCTATCCCTTCCCTCCNTTCTACCCCTCCCATGCACTCCCCCTTGCTCCCTCTCAAATTTATGGCTTTTAAAAACACTGGCTTTTTAAAGAACTGTATATATATGTATGTATATATGTATATATATATATGTATATATTCCTAAATACATAAATACATAAATACAACCTGTTCTGTCTGTATAATGTTAACTGTATGTGTATGATCTCAGGGCTGACTTGAGTTGGTATTGGAGTGTTCTTCCCTAGAAAACCTTTAATTCTGCTTTCAGTATTCCCCAGTTGCATGTAGTTCTTTGTCTAAGGTTGAGGTACCCTGAACTTTCACACTTCCATGTCAGCATGTGCATTGCTGTCCTTGTCTAGGGCTTGTTTAGGCAGCCAAGTTGATGNGACTTCATGGGTGAAGTTTCTCTGACTTTTCTAGGAGACACAGTCTCACTTCAAACTTTCTGTTCTTCAGGCTTTTCCAATCTTCCTAACCCCTCTTCTGTAATGATCCTGAGCCTTAGGTGCAGGAATTATGTTGCAGGTTTAAGAGTTGACACTGGGCTCCAAAAGACATCTTNTTTTCTGTATTATGATCAGTTGTGATTTTGTGTAATGGTCTCTACCTGCTGCAAGGAAAAGTTTCTTTGACTAGGGCTTAGTACTTAGAATGTAATACTAGATGTGGGGGCTAGGAAGATGGCTCAGTTGGTGAAGTACATGATGCACAAAGCCTGGGAACTCTTGCTTGGATGCCCAGAACCCACACGAAAAGCCAGGCATTATGGTGTATGTCTATAATTGCAGCACTGAATGGGACAGCAACAGGTAGATGCTGGGAACACATTGGCCAGCCAATCTGGAATATTAATCTCTGGGCTCAGTGAGAGATGTCTCAAAAATAAAGTTGAAAGCTCAGAGTGAAGCACTTGCCATCAACCTCTGACCTATCCAGGCGTGCACACATGTGAACACACACACACACACACACACACACATACACATGTAAATAAATCTAGGTTTATTATAGCTGTATTATGTAAAAACTGTGGAAATAGACATTATCACAAAAGTTATTTAATCACTTGAAATAGATACATCATGCATTTTAAGCTAAGATAAAACTACGAAGCTGACTCTCGATCATGAAAAAAAATACTTAGTGCAGAGTAGATATCTGAGAAGAAAAATTTAAAAGTATCATCTGAATTTCTTTAAATATTTACTAAGGCAAGACAATTATACACTAAAATATTCCTACATTTGGCTAATATTTAGTGATATTTATTTTGAATATTTTTATGAGAAGTGATTTGAAGTTTTTGAAGTTCTCTTCATACTCTACCTAAATCCATATGTCCTATTGCAAATTTCATGAGTTTAAATTGTTAATTTCTATGACAGTCATAATTACTTAAATCATGAAAATTAATGTAGTATAATTTTATTTATTTATTTTTCCTTTGTTTTGTTTTTTGTTTGTTTGTGTTTTCAAGACAGGGTTTCTCTGTGTAGCCTTGGCTGTCCTGTAACTCACTCTGTATACAAGGCTGTCTTTGAACTCTCAGAGATCTGCTTGCCTCTGCCTCCCAAGTGCTGGGATTAAAGACATGCCCCACCACCTCCTGGCTGTATAATTTTATTTTTATCTTTGTGATATTTATTACCTATTCAATAACAAAATTCAGCCCTTGTATACTTCATTAAATAAAAATCTTCATTTTAATGAAACACATATATATTTGATATAAAAAATGAAAAGTCTGAAAATACCAGAATACATGTTCAACTGATATAACTGTTACTTAATGGCACAAAGAAACTAGAAGTGTTATACTAAAAACAAAAGCAAATGTGAATGAGTCAGAAATGGAAAAATGTATGCCTTATGGAGGGAACAAGAACTGCTAACACCTAACACCTAACACTAATAGGGTTAGTAGGTTTATGTTCACCTGAGAATGATAACAGCAATGATACATGATAAAGTGAAACAGTGATACANCAGTAATGGAGTAGACTTAACATTTTGGAACCCATGGGCTCCATANAACCAGCACAAGAAGGGTATATGTAGGGCTTATTTCAGAGACANAGATAATTTAGGAAGCTTGTTTTAAATTCAAAACATCTGTGTAAATTATATTTGATGAAACAGAGGAAGTTGCCAAATTCTATCAATAAACTTAATGCAATTTAATTTTTGAAAGAGATAAAGAAACAAAACCTACTGTTTANATNGTATGGTGTATATCCTTTCCCAGAGTTTAGCCNTATTTAATGTTTATTTTAAATAGCATTAATATTTAGACACATAAATTGTATTTTCAATTTNTTGTTTCAATTTCTTTATTTTTGAAGAATTTCCCATGTGCNTGAAAGTCAGATCCATGAAAATCAGGTTTAAAAATAAATAAATAAGAGCAAGACACATCAGCCAGAGTTGTTCTCTCAAGTNTTCTGTGTGACTTTCCTACTGAGTCTCATACAGCCTTTATTAATTAGTACTTCCTTAAAGCTAAATCCAAACTTGCAGTCTTTTATTTGTGGCACAAATACCGGTATTAATGTGAAGCCACCAGTGAAGCAGAAGAATCAGAAAGCAAGATCGACCAAGGCAACGACGATGAAAATTACAACTCAAGTCAGATTGAAAGGAGGAGTNTGTTGCTCACTGGAAGGGTTGGGGAAAAGCCTTAGGACCTTTTCAATAGTGAGGAAGGGAAGACTATCTCAAATTTCCATGGGAAGAATAGAAGCTGCAAAAGCATTTGATTCATCTAACCTGGACTGAGTGGATTTNTTTCCAATAAATTAGATATCCTTTGGAAACAAAACAGTGTATAAAAATGACTCCACATATGAAGTCTAGAACTTATCAGATAATTATACTATCAAACAAAGTTTAAAATTTAGTTCCNGCCCAAAGCAGTGAAATTAGGTCTCAANGAGTGGGAGGAATCTACCTACGGGTGCTGGAAACCTTCCCCAAATAGGAAGAGTAAAACCAAGGAGTATTTTTCACACAAGGATGGTGGGAGTATACGAGGCACCAGAATAGTGGGCCTACAAAGGCCCAAGCCCAGTACAANTGTGGCTTGCTCTCTTCTTTGAAGCTAGAATTAAGGGAAAAGGTGAAAAGGTCCCNCAGCATGAGAAGTTATGGGAAGGACACAGGGCTGGCTGGGGTGGCATTTTAGGTCCTGTTACAGATTTTCGTCTATGTACTTAGAGTGATAGGAAAATGCTACTGAAATATTTAAAGAGAGCAAGGACTTGCGTTTGAATAAGGATGACTGACTTCAGTATGCGCATAGCAGAATCTCCCTGGCTTGCTGTTGAAAATGCATGGGGGTCATGAGAGGCCATGCAGAAGGAGTCTATCACAGATGTGCGGGAGAAAAGTTTACAGTGGTCTTATCTAGAATGACAGTCATTTAAANAGAAAATAAAACATTATTTGTAGTTGAACAATATTAAAGAGGGTCGGGCTATGGGAGAAGGCAATAGATAAANGTTTTAGTGGCTATGATAGTTTGAATGTAATGGGTCCCCATAAACTTATAGGGAGTGGCACTATTAGAAGGTGTGGCTTTGATAGAGTATAGCCTTGTTGGAGAAAGTGTATCACTGTAGGGGTGGGCTTTGAGGTCTCATATAGGCTCAAGCCATGCCTAGTGTTTCAGTTCCTTTCTTGTTGCCTGTGGATCAAGATGTAGAATTCTCAGCTACTTCTGCCAGCACGCTGCCATGTCCGACCATGATGAAAATGAATTAAACCTCTGAACTATAAGCCACCCCAATTAAATGTTTTCCCTTAAAAGAGTTGCCATGATGGTGGTGTCTCTTCAGTGCAACAGACACCCTATTGATGACAGTGGCTCTTCTGGAGTTCCCGGTCTCCTCAACAGGAAGAAGAGGGATATGACAGAATTAGCGTGGCAGCTTTGAGTGTGGTTAGAGTCCAGCAGGTAAGAGCATAAGGCCAACCTGGCAATAGCTGAAGATTCTCACAGAGAATGATACATTNGGAATGAAAGTTGAAGTGGCAAGGCAAAGGCAGGCATAAAAATGGAAAACTAGAAAAGAAATGGAAAACNAGGCAGTGATCTTTGGAATCACATACACCTAGGTTTGAATTCCAATG
The DNA here is from genome assembly GCA_001675575.1 of Neotoma lepida. Classification (NCBI taxonomy): domain Eukaryota; kingdom Metazoa; phylum Chordata; class Mammalia; order Rodentia; family Cricetidae; genus Neotoma; species Neotoma lepida. Next base: position 58,820 of record LZPO01017634.1, on the reverse strand, counting down.
CATCTGCTCACTTGATGATTTTAAAAGAATACAAAATTACATCTCAGAATCTTGGTTTTTTATTTTTA
>LZPO01017633.1:88157-98830 GCA_001675575.1 Neotoma lepida | reverse complement strand
TTCCATAGGGAAGAGAGTTTGAGGTCACATCATTTGATGTTATAGTGAGCTTCTGGGGGTACTTTAGGAAGCCTGGGTCCCCAGGATCCAGTGGGGAGCACAGTTTGGGGTCTCAGGCTAGCTCTCAGACTCAGCACTTTTGTCTTTTTCTTCCAGTGACTTCTGTGTGAATTCACCTTCACAGACAAACTGTACCAATTCCAGAGCAGGGGCAGTGATTCCAAGGTAGCAACTAGCTCCATTTGAGAGCACTGCTAATCAAAGGGGAAGGGTCCTCACCAACTAAATGTCGCATGATATCTTCTGCCCAATCCTACCTCCCCATCTCCAAATCATAACCAACCAATGACCAAATGCCAACAGTCATTACCTCAGATCAGTAGTTGTTCAAAGAGAAAGTATTCCTACTGAAAAGCCCACAAAGAATATTAATCACTCAAGGGAGTACCCCATTTCTGGGCAGTAGATATGTATGGGTTTGTTTTTTTTTTCCCCTGAAGGTAAGGAAATGACCATTGTAGCCTTTGTTTTTCAGCCCCTTGACAGCTTGTTGATCATTTTCCCTGAAGTATTATGTTTGATTATGACTTTGGTCATCATTAAAGTAGGTCATCACTAAATATGCTATGTAATACAAAAGCATTATTTACGTGTATTAATGGTTCATATAAAATGGCACTTGTCCATTTGCTTTAGAAAGAATGCTATATGTAACATGAGACATGTGTAATTGCATCAACATCCTTTATCATACATTCAAGTAACCATGTTCTTTTTCTTTTTGAAGATTTATTTTTATTATTTTTTATGTATGTGAGTGCGTGTCTGTGTGGGTATATGCACATGAGTGTTGCATCTCCTGGAGCTGTAGTTACAGGCAGTTGTAAGCCACCCAATGTGGGAGCTGGGAAATGAACTCGAGTCCACCAGAAGAGCAGTCAATGCTCTTAATCACTGAGCCATCTCTCTAGACTCCTTATTCCAACTTTCTTTAATTGAGACCCACCCACCCTTTCCTTGTGAGACAGATTGCTATCCCTTTTGTAGGTGAAGACACTGCCCAACAGTCAGTGACTCGAGCAAGGCCACACAGTTGACTAGTCAATAACAGAGTTAAAGTCCAGCCTCTGGTTTGTCAGGTCCTTGTATCTCCCCCCGACCAACTTGTTTGCTGAAAGGACACAAGAATCCTAGACCCAAGCATGTATTTGCATGACATGCTTAGTTTGATTCTTTGTATACTCCATAGCCAGAATGCATGTATGTCTTGTTCCTAGACAATTATGGTAAACTACACTGTCAGGTCATAGAAAGGTGACCTGTATGCAGTGCTACATGGTTGGTAAGAGCCAAGGAAGGAGCATGAACTTGCTCATTCTTTGGTGCTTTGAGAAATGGATGGTCATAGAATTTGACATGGAGTAAACCATTTTCTAGTAGCTCCTAGAACCTGGCTTAGTGTGTCTCCTGACTTCAAATGAGTGTTCTAGAAGATGTAGTTTCAGCCATTTGTTTAAAGGATTTGTTTAGAAACTGTGTGTGTGAGGTAAAGAAGACTCAGGCACAGACTCTCTGGAGCAGAATAGGCCAAGGGACCCAGACACTGGTAAGTCTGCAAGTCTGCAATGATGTGGGTCTTGGTCAAGAAAGAAGTTTAGCCTCACCAAGGGCATCATGGACATTATTATGAATTTATAGGAAAGGCCATATCATGGTTTATTAGGTTAGAACTTCTAAGTCAAACATCAGGAAACGTCTTAGAAATCTTCCCAAAGTTTCCAAATCAAAATAGTCAGTAAGCTCCTTTCCCAACTAACCTGTGCCACCCTTGTGGCATTTTGACATTGTTCTNTTACATAGACCTTACACAGGGACAGAAAACTTCATCATGATATGGCAATAGCGAAGGATTTGTGTAGTAGTGGTGTCTCATAATATTATGTCTTCTAATGATCGGTAACAAATAGCTCTAAGCTTGGAACGAACAGACTGGCAAACATTTTAATGNTCATCATTATTAACATTCCCCACCAAACTTCCCAAGGGTACCAATTGCCTTTGCCAGACTCACTGTTCAGTGGTGGGGGTGGGGGACAAGCACTGTCTTTGCAGTGGCTCTTTATGCCATCTACACCGGACAGCCAGTTTTCCTTCTAATGGCTTTACTATCGCCCACTTATTAGGCAGAACTACATACACTCCCAGAATGTCCATCCTCTTCTCTAGAATTTCCTGTTGCAGGCCACAGAGGGAAGTTCTTTCTTGAGGGTTAGAGGAGGGAGGCGAGAGTGAGGAATCTTGTAGCATATACACATTGTTTCTTGGAAAGTGCTCTGTAACTGGGCCACAGACTTAACCTTTACACAGTGTCTAATCTGTTGGTCCACTGTCTTGGTGTGAAGCAACAACTTGACCTGTGACAACTCTCCCTTTCTTCTCAACCCTCCCTTGTTTTCTCCAAGGCCCGTTAGGTCACTCTGTGTTCAGTTGCTGGCANGGGAAGAAGCCTGGCTTCGACAGGACATCCCCGTTACCAAAGTCAGAGAAAAGGAACTGAAACAGGTCAGCCTGGCTATGGAGGTGGGCTGGGCTGCCCGCTTACTGCTTGTGAAGTTCCATTCTGCTCATGCNCTTCTTTCCTGACTGCCAATGTGTAAGCTGTGGGATCCAGCATCAGCTGGAGAAACGGCTTTACTGAGGCAGTTTGGTAAGGTGTTCTGAGTGCCTAAAACCCATACATATCTGTCTCCTAGTGTCTCTGCCTCTGTAATTGAATGAACCCTGACTGCTTTGCGGCTTCTGGACCCATGAGCCTTTGCCATGGCTGGATTTCACAGGCCTGCTTACATCTCCACTTGAAGCCTCTCCTGGCTAAGGACCCATCACTCAGGCATGTGCCATCCCTACCTAGTTAAGTTCCCTACCATGGTAGGAACCCATGACTACTGACCCTGTCTTAGAGGGAGAGGGTTGCTGTATGAGCTAGGCCTGTTGTTTTCCTGCCCGGATAGCAAAGGCTGTTTCTTAGTAGGTGTGGCCTCTCACAGAAGGTGAGAAGAAGGCTTGACCTCAGGGCTGTTCTTGCATCCCCGGAAAGGCCTCACTGTGTAACCTTGTCTTCTTGCAGCTGAGGGAGGTGTCAGAGTGTGAGGAAAAAGGAAACAAGTAGAGTCCACCACCGTCATCCTGTCTTAATAAGGCTCAGAACTGAAGATGGGCACAGAGGTGAGGTGGTCCTCAGCTAGTGGTTCCCAACATCCCCTTCTCAAAACTCGCCATCTCCAAACTCAGACCTCCTAGTGGTTCCCAACATCCCCTTCTCCAAACTCGCCATCTCCAAACTCAGACCTCCCAAGCCAGGGGCCTGGAAATCTGTCTGTAAGTAAAATACGTTGCACAGCTAAATTTAAATTCTCAATACTGCATCTAATTGTGAGTGGGCCTCTGATGGTAGTGGCTAGCCCATAACCACACAAGGCTTTGACTTGCTGGCCACTCATGTGGCTAAATAGACATTGACGTGCACTGGAAGTCAAAGGGAGCAGAGATAGGATTGACATTCTATTGTGGAATTCGAGAAATGTCCACATCTACTGTTCTCCTGTAACTGGGAGACCACCTCATGTGTAGGAGAACATTAACTACAAAGGTTATTGTCAAATAACCTGAGTGTCAGGGTAGATTGGGTAGTGACTATCTTTGCAGCTCACAGATGGGGGATGGGGGAGTAGCGGAGCCACATCTGGATTCAACTTCCAAGAAGTAACAGGATTGGAAGAAGTTGCAGGAGGTTGAAGACAGAAAAATTGATGAAGATGAAGTAGTTGAAGATAACTTCAACAAAAGCCTGGTCACCTCTGGTCTTGTCCTCAGAGAGTTTTAAAAGAAGGATTTTGGTGAAGTCTTTGCAAAGGAAATAGTGGAATCCACGAGTCTTTCTTCCATGGACATGGCACCTTGGGACCCTTGCCTAGATATGTTTTAGATAAGCCAAAGCTGCCACCCAGTGTAAGACATCTGAAGAGGAAAACCACTAACAATCTGCCCCTTTAGCCTCAGCATGGACAGAGGGCTTTCAGAAGACCAGGAGAGGCAGGCTTGCACAGAAGAGATGGAACTCAAGAAACTAGCTTTCAAACTAATAGAAGCAGAGTTCAGATGGCTCCTGTGGCCATTCGTCCACCAGCACGTAATCTAGGGACTTGAGAGTTTTATGAAATGGGTGTAATGATAGCTCTGCCTAGGATTCGGGGAGGGACTCCATCTGACTAGTGGTTTTACTGAATTCAACTTGTTGCCAGGGAGGCTTGTTTCAATACAGCAGCCCTTTGCTAGGAGGGCAATTAGAGAGTTGGTTAGATCCTAGCCTCTACTGGGGCAGGACTAGGGGCTGAAGCAATGAATGTCTTCAACCATGTGCCTCTCTCAAAGGTGTTAAAATTCAGAGAATGTTCTTTGTAAGATACAAAGGACCTTCATTGACAAAGTTGCTCCAACTCATCAGTGCACTGACTGCTGGGTCACATCTTAGGTCCTCCTCAGGTCTTCAGGGGCTCTGGTGGTGACCGACCATCCACAGAACTGGTGAGACAGTTCTGGCTTGGGGAAACCAGGAGGTTCAGCCTACTGTTGAATAAACTCAAAGCAGGAGGCCTTGAGCTTTGCAGCTTAGTTTAATGACTGTGAATACAGCAAAACTGGGGGGGGGGGCAGCTCTTTTGGTTAAAAACGAGGAGGAAAAGCTCCCCTCCCCTCCCCCACCACACAAGCTTTGTTTGCTTTATCTGGCATTGTTTCCTTGCTTTTGTCTTTTGTGTAACGAATACACCGGCGTCCTTGGTATATCCTCAACTAAATATTGGATGANCCAAGATTGGGAAAGTCGTTGAAGGACAGACAGGTTCTCAGAAGATCCAGGGAGCTGCTGTGATATTAGCAGGTAGCGTGANTCGCTCCNGCGGGAAACCAAAAACGACATCTCCACTAGCAGGCTGAGTTTTTCTTTTTCTTTTTGAGAGTTAGTTTGAAAAGTGCCAAATAAATTCTTAACTGAGGATGCCTCGGCAAAACACGATCAGACACACGGAAATTGATAAGCAGCTCGGTGCTCAAAGCCTCAGGGTTGGTGTGTCTCCTGCCAGCAAGGACTCAGCATAGTTACTTGCCCCAGCTTCAAAGGCATGTGGGACTGAAGTTTTTCCGTTCTCAGGAAGAGTTCTTCCCAATGCAAAGACTTGGAGTAAAGAGTAAAATGGCGTCGCTGCTGTGGGATGTCGGCTGCAAACAGGACAGCAAACCGTCCCGCTTTCTCCAACTTTTCCCTTGAACAACTGGTCAGCAATACTGGAAAATACGTAAAATACAAAAAGGAACAAACAACCCTTAGTTTTTGTTTTTTTTTTTTATCTAGTAGAGACGAATTCTTGAAGCTATTCCCAGCCCTTCCTGGCAAGCCCTTGTTGAGGGTGGCGCACGGGGCCCACACTGGCTGAGTCCAGGGGTTGTTTTCTTCACCTCATCCTGCTGTTTGTCTGCGTGGCGGGGGTGGTGGGGGGAGTGGTATGGGGCACTTGCTATTTAAAAGCAGTATTTGAATCCATAAAGTCAAGCTATCTGGACTGCACACCAGTGTTGAGAACTGGTACCAGCTTAACTGCCCAACCTCAGATTGGAGGTGAAGGGAATTTGTTCAGAATGCTAGGGTTTGGCCCCAACTACATGGATATTTACCAAGTAGACATGTTTGTTAGATGAGCTCTGAGTGGCTCCTCTCCCCTTCTTTTGTAGTTTGAAAAAATAGAGATGAGAAGTGTGCAGTGTTAGGGAAGATTCTGGAAGAGTCCATCAGTCTAATGCTAAAATGAAAATCTGTTTCTAGGCTTTCTTGTTTGTGACTCCTAAATGATTTGGGAGAGGAAGACCTCTTGGAAACTCATCCTTCCTAACACACACTCTCACACACAGTGGGAATAACTGTTTCCTTGGACCAAGTTTAAGACTGGAATAGTCTAGATTTCAGACCAAGGTGCAGACCAGACTGAGCCCCTCAGAGCAAATGTCCTTAACAGAATTTCAACTGTCACTTCTTCAAATGATACTGCCTTTCCTTTTCTTTTTTCTTTCTTTGTTAGCCTTCACTGGGCATACATGTTGATGTTTATGTTTCCAATTTGCTGTAATCATACGTTTTGGCTGCTTGGAGTGTACCACATTTGACAGTTGCAGGGCGGGGGTGGTGGTGGCGGCTTGAATTTAGCANTGTGTCCTTCTGACAGGACCTATTAGCATCTGGGGACTTCCATGCCTTCTGAAGCAAAGCTGGCCTACTCCATTCCAGGTCCCAGACCTAGAAATATGTCAGGTCCCAGTTAGTGGCAGAATAGAAGGATGGTGATCTGAAATGCAAGTCTTAGCATGGGCGGGATATGATAGGACATATCCTCACCGTAGGCAACCGTAGGGCATAGCTTCACTCTTGGCGTATGCTGCGCCAAACCTCAAACACAAATCTGATCAAGATTTTAGGGGTAAATTCCATCTTAACGGAAATGCAGGAATCAGCAGCGGAGGAAAGAATGATCGGGAGGTGAAAGGAGCAGACACTGCACCAGTTTCTGGCTTGTTTTCTTTGAGCATGCGCACATGCGCGCGCACGCGCACACACGTGGGAGCGCTGGTGTGCATCTTAAAAAGACATAAGAGACACAACAAAAGCAAAATGGTGTCATTACTTGAATCCAGTTGTGTATGTGTGTGTGTGGTGTGTGTGTGTTTAAGTAACTGCAAAATTCTGGGGTTTACTAGGGAAATTGTAGCATGGACTAATTAATAGATGATATTTGAAGCAATCTTTCATTTTTCAAAGCCTAACAACGACATTGTCACAGTTTAGATACATTTTCACAATACGTGCAAAGTGTTCAAGGGTTGTTCAATGATCTTTGTCCTATATTTATAATTATTTGACAACAATAAAACCCTAAAAGAAGATTGTGTAACTCTATAAATATATGGTACATATTTATGAAGCAGATATGGCAGACTTACTGTTTAGCCACTTAATCCAGGTGACAGGCATGTTTTATGTTCTAGATGCTTTAAAAGTTTTCATTATGAAAGAAAGTTACAAAAAAGGAAAGGGTGGGAGGGGAGCCCCGACATTAGGAGAGAGGCAGATTTCTGTTCCTGAGAGCTGGAAGCCATTATTTCTCCCCACATTTTCTACCCCAAATCTGGGACCTCCTATCCCAGAACTTCTGAGTCAGAAATAGGAGTGATGTCCCCTTCCCTCTGTGTCAGCGTGCACCACATTTCCCCAGTTCTTCTAAATAAGCCAAGAATCAGTCCGTATCTGTCATTATCCTGGAACGGAGGTGGGAAGTCAGCCTGCTCACTGACTGCCTTCATCCATGACCACCTTCTCCACATCATTTCTGTGTTTAGGGCAGTCTCTAAAGTGTGCCTTCCATATCACTGTGTCCTTGTGACTCCCCATTGCTTAGAGGATAAAGTCCAAGCAACATAGATAGTGTGTGATGCCTTGTGGATGGTGTGGTGTGTCACTCAGTCCTGCTTCAGCCGTGTGCGGTGTCTCCCAGCCGGCCATCTTTTCTCTCTGCTGTTCTTGGCCTCCTCTACCTGATGCTTTCTCATGAGCACGGGGATGTGTCTAAGCTCAGGAAGTAAGCTTATTTGGACACTTTAAAACAGTACCTGGCACATTATAAGCACTCAGTAAATGTTAACTGCTAACTAGCATCATTTCCATTTCCTCGTACTTCAGGGAGGTCTCTCTGAATTCCATCCAACTTTCCCCAATGAGATAAATGGCTTCCTCCTTCCTTCACCCATCCTTCCTTCTTCTCTCTTCCTCCTCCTCATCTTTCTTTCCTTCCACATCTAGTTTAGTGCCAAATGTGTGTTATCATCTCCATTTTACAGATGTGAAGCGGAGGTGCAGCGTGGTGTGTTCATGTGCACGTGACTCCGCTGCAGCCCCTGAAACACATCCCTGAAAGTCCATGCTCGTGTGGTCACACCCTGGTATTATCCGTAACAGGTCCCCTCCTGACTGCTAGTGGTGTCCAGCAAGTATTTGTGAACTGAATGAATGAATGAATGAATGAATGAATGAGAGTGAATACACTCAAATGGGGCCAATGAGCATGGGCATAATGAACTCGGGTTTGGGCAACAAGACACCATCTTTTTTGAACATCTCTAGCAGAGGTATTTGGGTTGTAGGACGTCACAGCGATTGCACCGAGTGGGTCGAGTGGGTGAAGGGCCCCCTGAGGATATGTGCACCAGGCTCTTTAAGTAAGTCTTGTATTTTGCCAAGAATTCACGGTAACCATGGACTCAAATCCTCATGTTTGTTTCCTCAAGTGGGGGAATAATCAGCATATTTATTTGGGGCTCGTTTTGTCCCCCATAATTCCTCGGTGTTCAGGATTGTGCCTCTAAATTCTCTTAGGGCTTTAGCTCTTCTGAGCAAAGACTTGAAGAAATTGGCTGCTAGAGGCTCTTTCATCACTTCCAGTACTGACTTTCCTCTTTGCTACCTCTGCTGGGACTTTCCAGTTTGAAGTGAATTCTTCTGCATGCTACTTTCGGAAGAAAAGCCTGCACATTCCCATTTTGATAGTGGCAGAAGGAAAACCCTACTTCCTCAGAGAAGCCCTCCTTCACTGTCCCATCTGAAGTTCCCCCAGAACTCATGGCTACCATATTAACCTACCCTGTGGCCACAAGAACATTCACTTCCTTACAAAGCCTCTTAAGCTGTCAGAAAGCGGCAATGTTTTCATCAGGAGACAAGCTCTTGAGGGGAAAGGTACATGCAACCTGGTCGGCACAGGGGTGTCACGAAGTTTCTCAGTGTGTGCTTGTTGAATGAGTGAAATGGGGACGGCAAGCGACAGAATTGACACAACGTGAAAGATGATGAAAATAGAGAAAGAAGCAACATCTTGGGCCTCCAGGGTACTGGGCTTCGCGGCCAAAGCCATTTGCATCTTGCTCTCTTTTGTTTCATTGTCTTCTATCCCGTTACTAGTCTGTACAAGTTGGGATTTAATCGTGCTTCCTTTCCTACACGTTTATATCATTTATTTATAAAATACTCATTGAGTTTGACTCTAATAAGCAGTATTATCTGGTCCCTGTGCAGTGACAGAGGAGAGAAAAATTGTCAGACCCTTTTCTAACTTCATGATGGTGATTCTGGCTAAGCAGGCAACACCTAAGGAGCAGCTCCCTTTCCTTCGGCCACAGAAAGGCTGTATTTATAAAGTGTTGGCCGTGGGAGAACAATCTGCTCCCCCAACCCCAACCTCAGGTCCCAAGGAGCCACAATCAACTGTTCATGAAGCTGGTAAAAGACTTGTAGTTAATTCAAGAAGACACTGTGTTCACGAGGTCATAGTTGTTTTTTTTATTTCTTGGCATTAGAAATAGAATAATTCATGTTGCAAACTTAAGCTCAGGTCAGTGGCTTCTGGTTTTCATGTTTTATGATAATACTTCACTTAAAAGTACTTATTTACTCTGTGGTTTAAAAGATGTACCATGTTTAGGATGCCTATGAACCTTTCCTCCCTCCTACTTCTTGTAAGAAATCCATCGTAAGTGTAAAATGATGCTCTTATCGGTGGTCCAGATGAAAGGATAACAGATGCTGGCTTTGAAGATGATATTCATGTGTGCTGTTCAGAAATGTCCAACAGGATCAGCCGCGTAACTCATGAGCTGCTTCTTGGCAGTACTGCAGCTACAACCATTTCAATCTCCCCCATGTGGACCCCCACAATCCATACTCACTGCTGCCTCCTCCGTCACTTTACAAGCTTGTCTTCTGCCTGTAGGCTCCCTTCTCTCAAACTCATCCTTAGCTGGCCTGACCTTTCCCCATCTTTCCTGTCACCCTGCCCACACCTTCTAAATCACTTCCTCTCCCTCTGCAACAATGAACAAGTGTCCCCTTGGATGCGGGGTCTCCACAGATCAAGAATGAGTTTTCCAGAGTCTTCCTCTCCACCACACTCATCCTTCCCACAACTCCTTGCAAAAGGTGTGCAGGGTACTCTCCTGGCAGCATCCCTCAGTGTTCTGGTGAGGAACAGAGATGGGCAGCAGTTTGTTTTGGTTGTTGAAGTTCACACTGGTCATTTCTTCCCAAGCCATCATTGTCATCCTTGCTCTGGTGCACAGAGGTCTGTACCACACATTCATTTTATTACCACTTGAAAATGGCATTTGTTTCCACTCACAGGCTAAAAAAAGAGAATTGTTTATTTCTTTTACTTGTTCTACCTAGTTAGTTAAATATTTTGTGATTGTTTTTCCAAATATTTCTGGACTTTTGAGAGATAACTATCTTGGATTCCACATAGGTCAGGATCAGAGGACTCTCAGAAATGGGTGCTTTCAGTACCCCCAAAGTCACATAGATGAGTGGAATGATTGCCTGTAACATGCCTTGTGTTTTCTCTCTCTCTAATGGAATGTTTTTATTGCAAACTCCAAAGCATCATCAACTTTTAAAGCTCTGTTCTCTTGAACTGTAGACATCTGAAACATGACACTTTAATGTTCTCTTTAATACCCTGTTGTGGGTCAGAACGTGGACCTGCCATCTGTTTCTCGAAACCACGGAACCAAGCATATTGCCG
>LZPO01017633.1:12014-32985 GCA_001675575.1 Neotoma lepida | reverse complement strand
ATGAACTCGGTTTTTCTTTAAAACCGAGTTTTAAAGAAGACTTCAGATTTCCTGACATAACGGGCATTGTCTGCAGTGGAGTTTAGTATGAATGTAGACCGCTCTCAACCCCCATAGTTACACGCCAGTTCTTTGTTCTTAATAGAGCTCTGAGCTAGGCAGTTTCTTTTATTTCTACAATTTCATTCAGCCAAAGAAAATTTGACAACTCTTCAAGACTTACAGACAATGAAATACAGAATGTCATCAAGGGACAGATGGAATAAGTGGTTTTAGAAGCAGTTTTGGCTGCTGCTGGCCTTAATTGTCCTGTTGTGTAAAGTGCTAGAGTAAGAGTGTAAGTGTGTAAGAGTGTTCTGGTGAGGTTCCATGCAGCCCAGTCAGAGTCCATTGTACTAATCTTGCAGAATGCTCTGTGTCTTAGTCAGGGTTTCTATTGCTGTGAAGAGACATCATGACCACGGCAACTCTTAGAAAGAAAATATTTAATTGAGGTGGCTCATTNACATTTTCAGAAATTCAGTCTATTATCATCNTGGTGGGACACGGTGGTGTGCGGTGGTGTGCAGACATGGTGCTGGAGAAGTACCTAAGAGTTCTATATCTTGTAGGCAACAGGAAGTGGTCTGTCTCACTGGGCAGTGTCTTGAGCANATATGTGACCTCAAAGCCCGCCTCCACAGTGACACACTTTCTCCAACAAGTCCACATCTACTAAAACAAGACCACACCTTTTAATAGTGCCACTCCCTTTGTGGGTGATTTTCTTTCAAGCCACCACATACCACTCCTGGCCCCCAAAGGCTTGTAACCATATCATTATGCAAAAATGCATTCAGTCCAACTTCAAAAGTTCCCATAGTCCCAAACTTATTTAAAAGTCTAAAGTTCAAAGTCTCTTCTGAGATTCATGCATCTCTTAACTGTAATCCCTGTAAAATCAAAATCAAAAAACAGATCACATACTTCCAAAATATAACGGCACAGGAGACACATTACCGTTCCAAAATGCAGAGAAGGGAGCATAGTGAGGAAGTACTAGACCAAAGCAAGACAGAAAACCAGCTTGGGAAACTCCAAACCGCATCTGATGTCAAAGCACTCTTCAGATCTCCAACTCCTTTCAGCTTTGTTGACTACAACATACTTGGGCTATTTTCACTCCCTATTAGAAGCTTTCCTTGGCAAGTATCCCATGGCTCTGNTGTCTCCAACATCTTGGGGTCTCCACAGAAATCCAGGCTTCAACTTCACAGCTTCATGAAAAGGCCTCTGTAGGCCTCCATTTAGGGCACCCGGGACACATGCCTGACCTCAGCATTTTTCCTTAGGTGTGGAAGCAAATTCCATAACCCATTTCTTCTCTCCTTAACTCCAAAGCCAGAACTACGTGGCTAAAAGCTGCCAAGTTCTGCTATTTATTGGGGCTAGAACATGGTTTCCTTGTTCAATTACATCTTTACCAACTTTCTGTCCTGCACTGCCTAAGCTTGGCCATCCTGAAACTTGTTTTGTAGACCAGGCTGGCCTCAAACTCAAAGATCCACNTGCCTCTGCCTTCCAAGTGCTGGGATTAAAGGNGTGCACCACCACACCCAGCTATAAGCTTTTCTTTAGTTTCTTTTCACAGGTTGGAAACTTAGCTGAGTGGGATCTTGCCCCAAGGTCACCACTCCCTTTATTCCACTTCTTAATCCATTTATCTCCTTGAACACAGGACTTAGCTCTATGCCACTTCCTGGTGCCCCTTTTCTCAGTCACACATTTTGTATTTTTATTTGCTCAGTTTGCTCCTTTCCATTATAAATCTTCATCAGAGTGACCACTAACAACCACACAACAGAGCCTATACCAGATTGTTTTGAGATTTCCTCTGCCCATGGAATTAATCCAAAACTCTTCACTTNAGGCTCTTTGGATAAGAGCAAAAGGCACCCACATTCTTCACCAAAGTATCACAAGAATGATCTCTAGGTCATATATTAATATTCTTCTCCTTTGGAACCTCCTGATCCAGGCACCCACAGCCCAACAAATCACACTCAGCACCACTGTCTTCCCTGCTCCTATAATATGGCCCATTAAGCAGTGCTTAAAGCAGTCCACTGCTTTCCTAACTCAGAGTACCAAAGTCCAAATTTTTCCAAACAAAAATTTGGTCAGGCCCATCACAGCAATACCCTAGTCCCTGGTACCAACTTCTGCCTTAGGGTTTCTATTGCTGTAAAGAAACACCATGACCATGGCAACTCTTATAAAGGTTAACATTTAACTGGGGTGGCTCACTTACATTTTCAGAGGTTCAGTCCATTACCATCATGGTTGGTCATAGCACCGTGCAGGCAGACATGGTGCTGGAGAAGTAGCTGAGAATCCTACATTTTGTATGCAACAGGAAATGGTCTGTCACACTGGGTGGTATCTTGAGCATATATAAGACCTCGAAGTCTGCCTCCACAGTGACATACTTTCTCCAACAAGATCACATTTCCTAATAGTGCCACTCCCTTTTTGAGTCATTTTCTTTCAAACCACCACGCCCTGGCACCTCACAATGTTGTAACCTTACTAGAAGGTAGAGAGCTTCCAGTGACCCAGGTTGTCAGGTTCGTGTGACAAGCACTTTTACTTGCTGAGTCATCTTGCCTGCCCTTGTGATTCATTTTAATAGGAAACTCTAAATCATAGATTTCATTGTCTTACAAGTCAGAGTGTTTAATGACATATATCATATAATTAAATTGATAATGCCAGGGATAGAAGTATCTATCATTATTCAATTCGTGTTAAATTGCCCATTGTGCTCAATTTGTATAGAGTCCAAAGGAGACCCAGATTTGATGGTGGGATGAAGGAATTGGATTGTGGTTCTGAGATGGGTTTTTGTCTTTCTTCTTATTGCTTTGGAATTTCCAGATAACGATTTTACAGAGAGCACCCACCTTCCTCCTGTAGAGGTGGCTGTAGGCTACAGCTGTGAAGCAAATTAGAAATAAATTCCTCAGGAGTTTATCGTTGTCTCCCAGAACACTATTGGGCCAATTAAGGCAATCTTTCTAATTACTATCAGGTCTGTTCACTGGTAAGCACTGTCCAATACACTATTATTTACATCCTGATCCACAAGCTTCTTGCAATCATGACCACTCTCAATGTCACATAGGGCTTCTTGATAGTCACTTCTGCACACAAGTGCTTTCTGCCCTGGTTACCAACTTGCCCCAACAGAACAATCAGTCAGTATTCTCTTTCCTTTTGGAAAAAGTAAAATGAACCAGTTGTAATGTGCTAAACAGACTTCCGGCCTCAAAAATTGGATTTCTTGGCTCCTAGGTATTTAAGATCTTTCTTGCTAGAGAGGTAATTAAAATGATGGACATACCTCTTGTAGATCATCAGGCAATGCTACAGTTCTCCCAAAATACTAGATTTGTTGCCTCATCTTATATGTCCCTCTCCACTCTCAACACCTGTGGTCCCTCTATACCCAGCAGGCATCTATTATAGTCATTAAGCAAGGCTGCCCTCAAGTGTAAGGTGTGATAGGAAACTGGACAGTACTGGATTTGCCTCTCCAGATGGTGAAGACAGCCCACATCATGGTGCATAAGAACTAGATTCAGGGAGCTGGAGAAATGGCTCAGTGGTTAAAGGTTCTGATTGGTACCCAGAACCCACATGGAGGCTCACAGTCACCTATAACTTCAGTCACAGAGGATCTGATGCCTTCTTTTGGCCTCCATGGGTACCACATGGATGTGGTGCATACACATACAGGAAGGCAAAACACACAGGTAAAAATAAATCTGAAAAAGGAAATAGATTCAGGGTATTGCCCTAACCTCATACATGCAAACATGAGCCAACCTACATTGTAACTTAAAACCAGCGGATCAGGACTGTGATAACAGTATCAAGGTAGTGGCCTCTGGTTTCTCATTTACTCCCAGCTGGAAAGGTTTGGCTTTGTGTGAGCACGACTTTGGAATCTTTCAGTTTGCTACTTAGTTTAAAGCTGTCTACCAATGATCATTTCTGTTCTGTCTCTGTCACTCCAGTTTCCTTTCCAGTGTAGTGTCTCTTGCTAGCTGCTGTTTTTCCAGATTTCCTGGTATATTTACTCTGTCCAGAATGCAGTAATCATCCATCAAATCTCTTTTCTATTATGGCTGGCATTTCAGGTACCAGCATTTTCTGTGAAGCAAGGTTGTGATTTGCATTTATAGTATCACATAAAGGATGCAGGATTTCATTCATCAGTGACTTTGTTGTGTTTTTGTATTTATTGATGTCAATATATTTCATGTTAGCCATCTGGTCTTATTCCTTTGCCTGCAATTATTGCACTATTGTGGCATCTGCAGAATTATGATTTTTCTATTAGTTCCAATAAATGTACACCATATTTTTATGAGTAAAATAACATGTCTCCTATAAAATGACAATAAAATCACTCTCAATGCTAAAGCATGATAAAATATTTAATTTGGCCCCAAACCCATAAAATTTGGAAGTATCTTCTACATAGGCATGGACTATCTGTGTTTGCTTTCTATCGATAAAAATACCTTCTCAACATTCAGTCCTGCAGCATTTCCTTGGCGTCTTCGGAATGTCTCTATCACACACATGCGTGCACACACACATATGCACACACACACACACACACACATGCATGTGCACAAATGCACACACACTTCTGCAGCAGGACAGCCCAGGTCTCTGCCAAACACAGCTTGGGGAGTGGCCCTGGAATGAACTCACACAACATGTGTGTAGGGTTTCCCGTACCCTCTGGGGCCAAGTTTTATTTCATCACCAGACTTTCTGCTAGTGCTTCCCCTGAGCCAGAAATCTCACTGTAGGAATGAGATTCTTAAAAATGTGACATTAGTGAATCCGCTGTCCTGGGCATTTTTCTATCAGTGGGATCTAGGTTTCTAATTGGCTCCTAGGTGTCACAGCCATTTGAATTTCTGATTCTGTTATTCCTGTGTCAAAGTCACCTTCACTTAGCAAAGCTGTGTGTATCTTGAGTCATTTTTTACTTTTGGTTCATGCATACTTAGGAGGGGGAAAACCGTAGTGTGTGTTTTATGGTGTTAGTGTAATGCAGGGCAGAAATGTCTCATTTATTTATAACGTGAGATTTATGCCACCGTCCAATTCCGAAAGGGATCTGAGGTGGCTCACAGAGATGTTGACTTTGCTCTATCTGAATGCCTTAGACTGTAATTTATGCTGGTGGCTTTGTCTCATCTATCTGCCTTGTCTTGGCGTTTGGCGATTAATGTCAGCAAGTGGAAGAAAACTTCTACTGAAGATATAAAATATCTTCTCATTTGTAAGATTTTTGGCAAACCCTGGGAAAACTGTAAGAGGAAATGATTTGAAATTGCACACCAGGCAGAGGAAAGTCAAATGGCTATTTAAATTTTAAAGAAGAATGCCGATTGAAAGAGAAAATCACCTAAGAGACATTTCTACTAGAAAACTGTAAATGCTCCCGTGGCACTCACACGTATGTGGCAATCCTTGCTATCCCTCTGAGAGCTGCGAATGCCACTGAGGCAAGGAGGTTTGACATCTTAGTCACTTTTGTGTTTGCACAACGGCACATTGCAAAGCTGTTAAAAAAAAGTCAAGCTTGAGATTGGTCAAGAATGTAACTTTTGGGTTAATCTCTCTTCCTNTATTTTGTCACATCCCACAGCGAGGAGTAAAATACAGATGACAAGGGAAGAGGAAGGTGGAGAAGGGCTGGCTAGGCTAGAGAAAATAATTGCTGAAACAGATGTCTGTGCTGTGTTTTATTAGGTGGCGGACTGGCCGCACATTTAATAGGCTGACAGATGGCTGATGGCTCTTCATCAACAGAATTTGACTGTCTCAATAATGACAGAATTATTAAGGAATTGAAGTTGTATTCATTATCCAGAGAGTCCCTAATCTGTGGCACCCCAACCTGTGCCAATATGCTTCCTCCTTTGCCCCAGGTCCTCTTTGCACTGAGTGGGGACAGGACACACGCAGGAAGTATCCTAGAAACCAGTGGGGAAGCAGGTCATGTTGGGCTACAGCAACAGTCATCAGCTCCCATCTACAAGGCAGGGCAGAGGACCAGCAGGTGGGGGATTCCCCAAGCTTCACCCTTAGCTCCCATGTTTGCAGTGTTGGGAGGCATGCATGGATAACTATGACTCTGAACCACAGTATTCACTGGAAAGTCATTTTCCTGAGCTCTGTCACATACAAGTAAATCACCATCCATTTTGAGAGGGTGTGAGGCTTTGAATTTTTGATAGCCCCATGCCAAGGTGATTTAGATAGATCTTAAATCTGGTACCCACTGGACCCATCTAGACTGCTTCTCAGTTTCCACTCTACGCTAATATTCCATGGTTCCAAGGCCATTTGAATTTGCCTTACTTTGTCCCTTTTGGGACAAGTCCTGGGCCACAAGTATCCAGTAGTCTCTGAGGACCCATCTACATCAGCCCTAAGCTCTGCACATGGCTTCTTCAACATGTCATGGCTTGGCAGGCGTTGTATGCAGGTGTGGATGGGCCATGGCCAGTTCCTGTGGAGACAGAAGTAGTGTAGCAAGAGTCCACCGGGAAGGGTCCAAATGCAGCTCAGCCATGGCTCTCTACTCATGGACAACCAGAGGGTATCAAGAGACATCCAGGAGAGGCAGAATGGGGCACCCTGCTGCTGGGTAGGCAGGTGACTGCTTGCCAAAGAAAGACTGCAACAAGATGGGGAGCCAGGTCAGGTTAGAAGAGAGAATACTCTGGATGACATCAAGACTGCCGGGAAGCAGAGCGAGAAGCACGCTGTACTTGACCAGACCCAAAAATCTGAAAATGTCAGAGGCAAAGGCAGCCTATTCCTGGGGTTCCACAGAGCCTTTCACAACTACCCACTTTGCTGGACTTCAGGGGCGCTCTCGGGTGCAGGAAGAGCTTGCCACCCCAAGAAGCCCCATTGACGTCAAGCCCTAGAAACACAGCCAGTGCCCTGACAAGAGCCAGGTCATTCTGTGAGCATCCCCCTATCCTCACTCTTCCCTGTTCCGTGTCTCATTGGAATGAAATGCAGCTTGTAGTCTCCTCACCTGTGAGATGACGCTGAACTGGATCATCCTGGTGACATGTTCCAGACCTGTGTTTCCATGGGAATGAAACAACTAATAACAGAGACAGGAAAAACAAAACAAGAAAGAAAAAGATCTAAATAAGACAGTTATGAGGAAGGATAGAATTGTGCAGACAGAGAAAAGCTACTAAGACGGAGAAAGAAGTCTTGTTGAAGACCAGGTAGAGCACGAATGTCCCTGAGTTCACACACACACACACACACACACACACACACACACGCACATACCCACACATAAGTGTGAGCACGAATGCACTTGGGGTTTGATATCTGAGAGAAATGGAGGTGAGTGTTCAGCTTGAGGCCATCTAAGGTCCCCTTATCAGCTAACTTACTCAACACTAGCGTATCTTCCAAAGAAAACAGCCCAAATGAGGCAGGAAGCAAGAGAGATCCAGACACCAGGCTTGCATTTTTAAATGACAACCNGCAGGAACTAATTCGGGGCCTAAAAGAACTACATTAATCTCTGTGGTGGCTAATGTCCCTAGTGTCATAACTACTCACAACACATTACCTTACACCACCATCTCAACACCTCCATGGTGGGGCCCAAGCTCCTGGCACACAAACAGGCTGGGGATACATGGAGATTATGTTCAAACCAAGACAGCCCTCAGACTCTCTCTTCAGACAAGTGTTTCGGTTTTCAGCCTTACCCCTCCCAAACACCCNGCAACAACCTTGGAAGCACCTTCCAAGAGAGGTTTGTAGCTNTCCATCTGGGCTTGAGGAGACCTCCAGGTTGTCCCTTCCAATGGCTCCCATTAGAACACAGGGGCGTGGTCACTGAATTGCTTAGAACTACAGACCCGCACCCCCATCCTGTTTGTTCTCTGTACCTGAGCACAAGGACAGCAGAATGGGAAAGGTCACTTCCCGCTACGGGTTTAGAACTCTCACTGTGGTGGAGTGGACTGTGGGCTTCCCGACAGTCAATGACGGCGTATCTAAACGTTAGTGTACAGAAGGCAGCACACACTCGACCTTGGAAAGCTGTGTCAGAGAAGAATGCTAAATGAGGTNTGTAGCACTTAGTCAGACCCAAAGTGGCAGTAGGATGTCCTCAAGGAAAAGGCTTGACCTACTATGTGTTTCATTTCTAGTATGAACTGGACGGAAGTGAGCAGAGCTTGTCCTTGGCTNCCTTGCCCNAATCACTCAGCTTCCTTCAGCTCTGCCATGTCNATGATTTACCAGCTTTTGAAAATGTCCAAGCTTGAAGNTGATTCTCTTTCGTTGCCACTTGCACACTTTTCGTTTCTTTCTGTTTATGGAATATTTTTCTCTAGTGAGAAAACGATTCATTTATATATTTTTTCAGAACTTTTCTCCTTCTTTGAGGGTTNGCCAAAAATAATCTCTGAAATTCATTCTTTAGCAAATTTATGTTTTAATTGGTTGTTTTGTGGGCTGTCTCTTGGTATTTGGTTTCGGGAGGTGTCTGTTCCTTCATTGAGAGAGTAGCGGATTCGCTTCTCCTGGTGCCCTAGGAGCCGGAGAGATTGAGAGCACACCCTCAGTTGCCTGTGTCACTGTGACATAGAGACAGATTTCCCAGCGGTGGCCCGTCTCACTCACTCACACAAGCTGGTGGGTGGTTTCATCCTCTCCTCAGCCCTGGTTTTTTGTTTTTGTTTTTGTTTTGTTTTTTTTTCATTCTCCTTTCAGGACTAGGAAGAGCCAATCCTCAGGACCTGCATTCCAGTCAGGACCCTGCTTCCTACCCTGTGAGGAGAATTCCAGGTCAGCTCATCCCCCAGAACTGTATCTGCAGGAGCCCTGCCTGCTCTCTGACCTCCTNGGNTTGAGCAGCACCCCTGGCTCACTGTTTTACANCTCTGGTCAGGGTTAGGGTTAGGGTTTATTTGGGATTTTGGGTTAGGGACCCTCAACCTGCATGTAAAGCTGAGATTCTTCTAGAAAGCCTAAAATGAGTGGACCCAGAGTACGGTAAATGCCACCTAAGTTGTTGAGCAAGAGAAAGCTTAAGAGGACCAGCGAGGGTCCGTGCATGTTGTGCTCCTGTGGTCTTTGGAAGGGATTTCCCAGTGTCATGAAGTTGGACCAGTGATTCATGAAGCACCAAGGAGGTAAGTTTTATTTACTTNTTTTTCCAGTTTCTATAACCATAAGCAGGATCTTGGATGGTGGCCCACTGTGGACAAAATGAGAAAGCTGTAAAGAAGGACCTGCCCACGTAGCTGAGTGCCAATGGGATTCTATCTGACACATCAGATCATTCTAGAGGAAAAGAAAACCTTTAACACAGACCAAGATTTAGTACTTAGTTAAAGTGTAAAAAAAAAAAAAAAAAAAAAAAAGCAGCCACCTTTATTTTTATCAGTTCTGTGAGACTGTTAAAGGCACTGTGATTTGGACCACATTCACTTCTAACTTGTTCCCTTAACTCCTCCCAGATGTGCCCCCACATTCCTACCCCCATACTTAGTGCTCTTTAAAAAAAAAGTTTGTCTTTACTAACCCATGGAGTCCAGTTTGTGCTGCCCACACACTCCTGGGTGTGAGGCCATCCAATGGAGCATGTTCTACCTACCAGGAGCCACACCCTTAAAAATTTTATCTTCCTCCCCCAGAAGCTAGCAACTGTCCATAGCTCCTTAGTTAGGGGTGGGGCATCACGAACCTCTTTCCACTCCAGTCTAGAGCACTGGCAGTGTCCTCTGGGTGCAGTAGGGCTGCTGTGCTCACGAACACATAGCCACTGTGATAGCCTGCTTAGTATCAATTTGCCTTCATTTTTATAGTCTAAAGGTGTCAGTGCAAGATGTTCTTTTGTTTTTGACATGCTGTGCATTGTTTAAAGTGCTCTTGGACTTGGCATTGGATAGGTGGAAGGCAGCTGCTGAATTTTGCCAGAGAGAATTTATTGGACACACTCAACTCCTAGGTACCAGGCAGCATCCCAAAGCTTCTGCAGGAATAGCATGATTTCCTGTTTCCTCACTGCCAGATGCTGAAGCTGGAACTTTATTAATAGTCTCATGTAAGGGACTAGGATTCAAAAAACAAAACAAATAAACAAAACCCACTTTCCTTCTAGCTCTCATCTTCCCTACTGTGCAGATTAGAAATTTAAAATAATGCTGGAAAGATCTGGAATATCTGTGTCCTAGATGGACACAGGCTTACTGGAGCTATGGGTAGTCTGACTACCTGTTGCTCAGATCTATGTTTCCTTCTAGGAGTTTTAAAAATAAGTTAAGACCCACTAAAAATGGAGCATGTGACCATCTCAGACAGTCTAAAATGAAAGAAGGAAATTTACAAAAGTGTTTGTGGTTAGCATAAAATCTGAGGTGACAAAATCCATTGCAGGCCAAACNCAAACCACAAATAGAGCGACACCAAGTCCTTTGGTCAAGCTCAGGCCTAGAACACCTGGCTTTGGGATGGTTCAGGTTTTGTTTTCAAATTTCATGTGTTTCTCTCTATTCCCCCAGTACCAAGGCAATGTCAACACTCCTTCTCAGACTGAAGGGGCAAGGTTGCCTGTGCGGAGGACGGTGCTGAGTCACATGTGAAGAGATGAAAGCACAGGTTTGGAAATCTTCCCGCTGTTAACAGACTTCCATCTNGACTTGAAAAGCTTTAGTGCCTGTGAGCTCTTCTATTCCAGTCCTTTCNCCATTAAAAATAATATTAAATTGGGCCTGAAGAGATGACTCAGTGCTGTAGAGCACCGACTATTCTTCCAGAGGACCCAGGTTCAATCCCCAGCCCCCACGCCGCTCACAATCGTCTGTAATTCCAGTTCCAGAAGCTACATTGCCCTCTCCTGACCTCTGAAGGCACCAGGCACACAAGTGGTACACAGACATACATGCAGGTAAAACACCCATGCACATTAAATAAATAAATATAAAANAATTCTAAAACATTAACACTGTTAAAGCCCCCTTTAAATTACACCTTAAAAGAAATACAGGAACACACCCAGTTTGTGAACAATTCAGACAATATGGGTTAAGCTGGTATCCTCCAACCTCCCACTGCCAGTCCTGGCTTCCTTCCGAGCTAGAATTTTCTGCTCTTATCAGTATTTAATCCCAGATCATTCATTTATGCCACGAATTTGCATGTGCAATCAGTTGACCTCTGGGCNCTAAGCANAATGAGTGGCCCACTCACTGTATTCAGAAGTTGTTAAAATATCTAACCTCTCAGCTTTTTAAATTGCCTCCTATGATGGCTATCTCGGTGCCAACCCGACTGGATGGAGAGATGTCTCAGCGATTATTAGAAAACCAAACTCGTGGGTGTGTGTGTGAGGGTGCTTCCAAAGAGGATCGGCATGTGGGACTGCAAGGAAAGGACCCTCCTTAGATTTGGGGACACCATCCAATAGGCTGGGAGCTGTCTGAAGGTTAGAGTAAAAGGGGAAGCCACTCAGGGCTGCACTCACCGAGTGAGTGAGTGAGTGAGTGAGGAGTGAGTGAGTGAGTCTATTGCCGTACCCATGCCCATGAACCAGAAGGCAGCTTCTTTGACCCTTCAACATGGACTCATATCATTGGCTCTTCTGGAGGTCCAGGCTTTCATCCTCACACTGGGATGCATCATTGGTACCCTTGCACCGAGGCTCANGGCCTCTCAGACTGAGCAGCTAATGAGTTCTCTGCCTTCCCAGTATACAGCCAGCCGTTTCTGTAATATCCAGCTACTCACATAAACTAAACAAATGACTTATAGGCAAAGCCTCCCGAAAGTAAGATTAGAAAAATAGTTCTGCCAAGTATGGTGGTACACAAGCCCTCTGGAGTCTGAGGCAGGAGGATTGTGAACTCAAAGCCAGCCCAAACTACACGGAGAGACACTGTTCTATACAGAACTAGAAAAACAAACTTAATCTTCATAAGNAAGCACAAATGATCCCAAACGGCCCTAAGCAAAAAGAGTAAGGTGGAGGAATCATAATACTATAATTTCAAACTATAATACAGAGCCACAGTAACAAAACCNGNGTGGTTCTAGCACAAATCAGACATGTAGGCCAATGGAATAGAATACAAGACCCAGAAATAAATACACACAGCTACAGTGACTTAATTTTGACAAAGATGTCAAAACGTCTATTGGGGAGAAGATAGACTCTTCAAGACATGGTGCTGGGAAAAAAATCTGTTCTACATGTAGAATAAAAATACAACTATTTTCATGTCTGCTACCCTGTACAAAAGTCAGTTCAAGAGTGGGGAAATGATGTANTTGTGTTACAATCTCAAAAATAAAAGAAATCATTTTAAACCATCAAATTCAAGATGGATTTGGACCTTAATATAAGACCTACCACAGCTAGAGGGAAATATGGACAGAACACTTCCAGGTACAGCACAGGCAAGGACATCCTGGCTAGGACTCAAATATCAACAGCAAGAATTGCCAAATAGGATCACAGGAAATTTAAAAGTCTGTACAATCAAGGGAACAATTATCCTACAGAATAGGAGGAGACATTTTCCAGCTATTTATCCCACAGGGAATTAATGTCTATAACACACGCTGAACACTAATCATTTTGGTCAATAAATAAATGGCCAAGTGAACTGAACTCTTGCAAAAGCAGAGAGGCACAAATTATCAATAAATTTATGAGAAATGTTTCACATCCTTGGCCACGAGGGAAATGAAAATCAAAACCAGATGAGAGTCCATCTCACCCCAATCAGAGTGACTACTGTTAAGAAAAAAAAACCAACAACAAGAAAAAACACCCCCAATTATGTGGTAAGAAAAAGGAGCCCTCATGCATTGCTGGTGGGAGCACCAATGACCCAAGGCTCTGAGTAAACTAGTAAGTTCTGTGACAGTTATATTTTGATGTTGTGATAAAAACACCATGACCA
This sequence comes from Neotoma lepida, assembly GCA_001675575.1. Lineage (NCBI taxonomy): Eukaryota > Metazoa > Chordata > Mammalia > Rodentia > Cricetidae > Neotoma > Neotoma lepida. The sequence goes on along the minus strand of LZPO01017633.1, from coordinate 19,960 downwards.
AAATGACTTCAAGAAAAGTTTGTTTGAGAGGCGGAGTCCACCATGGTGGGGGAAGCATAGCAGCTGGCTTGCTGGGGGGAACAGGAAACTGAGAGACTGCGTCTTCAACCACACAGAGGGAGCAAACTGCAAGTGGGGAAAGGCTTTAAATCGTCAAAGCCTGCCTGTAGTGACGTACTTCCTTCAGAATGGTCCAGGGCTTAAAGCAGTGGTTCTCAACCTGGGGGTCAAATAACCCTTTCATGGGGTCACCCAAGACCACCAGAAAATACAGATATTTACATTATGACTCATAGCAGTAGCAAAACTACAGTTATGAAGTAGCAATAAAAATAATTCTATGATTGGGGATCACCACAACNTGAGGAACTATGAGGTCGCAGTGTTAAGAAGGTTGAGAACCANTATTCTAAAAGTTGTGGAATTAAGTATTCTAATACTTGAGTCTATGGGGAATATTTATCATTCAAATCATCACCAAAGGTTTCTAAAAGAAACTAAAAATAGAACTTCCATATGATCCAAAAATATCCACATGATACACACTCCAAGAATCAAAGTTATCAAACANTACATACCCACACATCTGTGTTATCTTGCACTGGTCATAATTAGTTACAGACTCAGCCTAGATACCATCAAAGGATGAATGAGCTGAAAACAAACATCTTTTACATGTTTACATGCACACATACACCACAACACACGTGCACGCTCCCAGTGGAGTCCTCTTCAGCCATAGGAAAAATGAAGTCATGTTGTTTTCAAGCAAATGGTTGAAACAAGCTCAGCATATTTAGCAAAGGATGTTAGGCACAAACACAACATGCTTCTCTTCATGTGGGGAATCTGTATTTCTGAAATAAAGATGTGGAAACATGAACTGTTTGAAGATGGAGTCCAAAGGGAATGCTTAGCAGCAAGAGGGACCNCAGCCATGCGTGGAGTGAGAAACCGCCAGCTGAGGGTACACNGCCAGGTTTCCAGCAGGGCTGAGACAGAACCAGTTTTGCCTTTTGCAATGACTGGATTGTCAGATGATAGATGGGCTGCTAGCAAGCCAGCCCAGGGACAGGGACACCCGTGAATGTTGTTGCAAGCATCTAGCTGAGAGATGAAAATGTCTGCATAGCATGAGGAGAGAAACTCACTGTGCATATGAAAGGAAAACGTGTGTGTGTTTGCTAGTGATGGGAAGGAGCCAGTTCCATCTTTGTCTTTATCATTTTAAATGAAAGCGTGACCTGTCATACGTATGCGGGTTTGGCTCCCCTGCCCCTTTCCAATTAGTAGTTAAGGTCTCAGAGTGCGAAAGACCAAGAACGGAGTGCTANTAGGGACTTCTGAGTGCTGTGTGAGTCAGTCACATGAATCCACATGTGTAAACCGTATTTTCTCACCATGACTCTCTGAAGTTGGGAGGGCAACTTTGCTCTCGTTAGTTTATCAGAAGGAAACCGAGTGGAAGAGAGGTCACGTGACGTGTGGAAAGTAACAAGAAAGTAGGACGTTTGATGTAAGTTTTAAAAATCCATTATAGTTNAATGTTCCCACATTCCCAGCTTACACCAAAGCTGGACATGGCCAGTGTAGAAACGAGTGGGAGGTACCAGCCCTGGCAGAGAGACCTGAGGAGCTGATCAGAGACCTTGCAGTGGGCTATTTACTTTCAGGATCGTGTGAACACTTATGGGGCAGTTTGATGAATTCTGGTTTTATAAAACAAACGTACTCACCTATATCAGTGTGTGTGTGTGTGTGTGTGTGTGTGTGTGTGTGTGTATTTCCTTTTTTATTCATTAAAATGTGGTATCCACATAAATAAGACATTTGTGTAATTTTCTCCTATTGTAAACAGTATTTGGGCTTCATGAGGTGGTGACCACTTATATAGGAAAAAGTCCTTTCTGGTGCACAGACTTCTATCTGACATATAAAAATTATCTCGTTCAAATCATACACTATTACTGCAAGAATCATCTGAAAGGCGTGGGCAAAGCAGAACCTGTGAGTGGGGAGAAAAGCAGCATGGGGAGATGCCCAAGACAGGCTTGCTGGTAATTTTGACCAGACAGCTTTTCATGGCCAATTTAGAGTGCATGAGTCTTGCTGTTCCCTTATTTTAAAAATGTCAAGCCAATTACTGGCCTTTGAAGTTGCAGAGCCTGCTGGCAGATCAAATCCAGACTCCTTTCTTGGTTCTAATAGGCCCTATAAGAAAAGAACTAAGCCTGTCTGGTCCTTAGCTGATCTAACATTGGGAGTAAGGTACTGTCTGCAGAGGAGGTCATGGTGCACAGGGAGGGTGGGGAAGGCTGAGTCCTAGAACCTCTGCAGAGGAGGCTAGGGGAGGTGGGGAGGACTGTGCTCCATCATCTGTGCAGCAGGGGTCCATGGTACACAGGAGTGGTGGGGAAGACCTGGCTCCATCATCTCTGCAGTGGGGTCCATGGTACACAGGAGTGATGGGGAGGACCCAGTTCTATCAACTCTGCAGTGGGGTCCATGGTACACAGGAGTGATGGGAAGTACCCAGTTCCATCACCTCTGCAGCTGGGGTCCATGGTACACAGGAACGATGGGGAGGACTCAGCTCCATCACCTCTGCAGTGGGGTCCATGGTATATAGGAGCTACGGGGAGGACTCAGTTCCATCACCTCTGCAGTGGGATCCATGGTACACAGGAGCTATGGGGAGGACTCAGTTCCATCACCTCTGCAGTGGGGTCCATGGTACACAGGAGCTATGGGGAGGACTCAGTTCCATCACCTCTGCAGCTGGGGTCCATGGTACACAGGAGTGATGGGTAGACTCAGTTCTATCACCCGTGCACAGCTGGCTAGAGGCCTTCCTGGGATCCTAGCTCAGGAGTGTCTCATCTGGTAGCNCCTGACTTATCCTGAACTTTTGTCTCCACAACATTTTTCTTTTTNAAAAGTGAATCATCAACATTTCAATATAATATTTTACATTAAAATCTGATTCTTCAAGCTCTAGAAATGTCAAAGGATTTCAAGACAGTAGATTTCTGCCCCCACCTGGTAACATCTGGCCACATAGACAAAACTGATCCTTTCTCTTTGGGGCTTCCCCGGGTTGTCTCCTGCCTCCTAGTTTCGAGGCTGAACAGCATGTGGTCACCATGACGCCAACATCTCTCACAACAGCCCAACCTTTCTGGTTTTCCTAGTACAGAGCCAGAGCCCAATACATTATAGCATGTGAAGCAATTCCACGCATGCCACCATCATTTTGCATTCTAAGTGTAAAATTATAGTAGTATTACAAGGAGAACAATATGTGATGGCACTCACAGTTATAGACAGATCCAAGTTCAAGAGTGGTACAGTTTGCTGAGAGGAACTCGATGGCTACCATCAGAAAACCCAAGGAGCATCCCTAATCAAATGGCATCAAAGAAGTGTTCCAAAATAGAACACACACTCTGTTCTCAGAGTAGGTAAAGAATGTGATACCCTGAGATCTAGCTACGCTGCTGACCCGGGAGATTCCATACACGAAGTCTGTGGACCTTCAGTTTTTGGAGATGAAGACTCAACCAGAAATATAATTAAAAGAGCAGAGCTCCGTCTGATGCCGGCCGGGAAGCTATCTCATGATACCACTGGACTTTAGATAACTGTTAAGGGCATCTGTCTTCTGTGGCCTTCTCCACCCTCTTTTATCAATAAGCTGTAGGCTCCCTTCCAGCTCTAAGGCCCTGGGATCCGTGAATGAAAGAGTTAATACTGCAAGGAAAAGGGATCAGCACATCACCAGGTGTCACCTCACCTGCTTCCCAAGGTACCAAAATGTCTTTGAAGGATGGGGAGAGTCTGGTAAAGTGAGTTTCAAAATATGGGTTGAAAAGGAGTAAAGATCATTGTTTAAAAAAAAAATGGATCAGGCAGACCAGAGTGTGAGAGGTTGACACCTCGGGAGGGCAAGACAGAAGCTCTGAGATCCCAGGAAGCCTGGAAGATGAAGGAATTACATCTTAGGGTAGAGAATTTAATCTTAGGGCTGGGGACATAGCTGAGTGGTTTATTACTTACTTAGTATGGGTTCAATTCCCAGCACTGGAAAATAAAAATGAGACAGACAGGCAGGCAGACAGACAGACAGACAGAGACACACAGAGAAAGAATTTAGTCTTGATCCAGAGAATAGCATTTTATCAGGACAATTCTGTGGATCACGTTACACCCTATGCACCCTCTCCCCACGACACTAATGACTAAATTTCCAAAACCACTTGGATCTAATAGTATCAGAGTCTTAAAGGAATTACTTACAGCCTAAAGTCCACTGGGATATGATAACTGCAACTGAATGATGCAGTTTTTAAAGCCAGTGGCTGAGGTTTCCACCAGTTTGCACGTGGTCTGCTTGAGTCCCAGTTCCTTTGTGGTTACTCTCCTCCTCCCAAATCTGTCCACCATGGATCAGAAAAGAAAGATGTAAAGCGAATTAACCACCCNGCTCTCTGACTGCAGCACTGCCCGCCCATTTCCAAACAGTAGGCACTGTATCATTTCCCCACCTCATGTGCTTGAGAAGTTTGATACTGCACTTCCTAAAGCCTCTTACCTCTTTTAAAAAGAAAGAGTGGTAAATGAACAGTAATCATTACGTTGGCTGTGTAGAGTTGAGGTGGTAAGATCCCGAGGGTTTCTAAAACAGTTTAAAAGAGAAAAGACGAAACCAGCGGCTCCCCAGATGTCATGGCTGCCCTACTAAGTGTTCCAGAGCACTAGCCAGGTACACTTCCTTCAACCCTTCACAGGACCACCAGAAGTTTTGTTCAATTAGTTTGCATTCTCTGGGTTTGAAAAATCAAGGAGCTTGGCAGGATGCTTGCTGTCAGAAGTCAACGCTGGACTCAATTTGAAATCCCTTGAAAAACAAGTAGGGCCCACTACATGTATCGTGGCCCTCATTCTGAGAACTGTACTCACTCATCTGAAGGGCTGCATGAATCTCATTCTGCTTTGTAAATGGACCACNGAGTGCTTAGTTAGTAAAGATAACTCAAGCAAAGAAAAATACAAGTCACCCTAAGGCCTGCATGTGTGTGCAGCGTGGGCACNCAGTGCCTGTGGAGACCAGAAGAGGACATCAGATCATCTGGAACTGGAGTTACAGAGGGCTGAGAGTCACCATNTGGGTTCCGGGTGAGCCATNTCGACAGCCCCTTTAAACATTTTAATGTTTATTGTTTTTTCTTGATTAGTGAGATTGGGTCTTGCTATGCAGTCCAGGCTGACTTTGCACTTGGCAATCCTCCTGCCTAACACTCAGTGTCCTGAGTGTTAGGATCATCTGCCTTTCCTGGAGAATAGACTCAATAAGCTTGAATTGTTTGTGTCCATCATTTTGGTGCCTGGGAAAGCTTACAGTGTGGATGGCGGAAAATCAACCTAAGTTTATCAGGTTCACGGACCAGCAGTTGCTCAAGCAGGGATGCTCCATGCCAGTGCCAAGAGGAGAAACTAGATTCTTAAACCTCCCAGCAGACCTGGGCTTTACCTCACTGAGCAAGCTATGTCCTACTTAGCACAATAAGGCCTTGATCGAAGCAAGCAGATTTTTAAAAAGCAAATTATACTTTAATGATAAGGGAGATTCTACTTAAAGAATGCTACCCTTCAAACTACCCTCTCTGTCATTTCTAAAGCATTGTATCTTTTTAAGGCAAACTAGAAGTCCGGCTATGTCACTCTCATTCCTGCTGGAAACGTCAGTGATAACTTGTGGCCACCACTTAATCTGTCTTCAGAACCTTCAATTTCAAGGCTCCAACTACACCCACCAGCTCCTTGGTCCTGTGGCATTGTAGCTAATGGTACAGGAGCCTCCAGCTATTATATCTGAGTGGTCCTCTAGGCTGGAGGACAATGCAAGCAGAGGAAACTATGGCAACACGTTGCCTTCTGTGTGTGTGTGTGTGTGTGTGTGTGTGTGTGTGTGTGTGTGTGTGTGTCTACTCTGTCATCCCTGAGGCAGGCTATCCTCTGGTGACTTTGTTCATTTACGCTCGAAACATCCCATCCTTGTAACCTACCCCACTCCTGCATCTGTAATCCTAAAGTACTGGACCTTTATTGTCATTGTTGAGTGTAATTAATCCAGACAACTTCATCACTCCAGAGCACCCCAGCCTGAGGCACTGGGACCTTTCTATTCAGTTTTGNATCCGTGATACCTGGAATACACCACTACTTAACTGTTGAAAAGAAATAATTTTACAAGAGTGAATTGCTTCATAAAACAAAGGATATTAGTGTGAGTCAAATAGCCATTTCCCAACCCTTCTGGCTTGGCGGCCTGGGTATTTGTCTGTTAGGATTTCCTACATTGGAGTACGACAGTATGCTAGTGTGGCTTTTGGGTGGATGAAGGAATGTACTATACATGATGGTCCCATGCCAGATACAGTGAGTCATCCACCCTAATTTCAAAGGGGACAGAAGAAAGTGANGGAAGGAAAATGACAACCCCAGGCTTCACTCCACTTTTGACTTCTGCCTTTTATTAGCAGACTGGAAAAAGTGGAACCAAATCGTCTGGTTTGAGTTTCTTCCTCTGGCTCCCAAACAGCACCAGTTTTGAAGCTGTTGCTTACACGTTTTCACCTGCCAGGCGCCAGCATCCTTCTCTTTCCTGGCAGCAGCTCAGGGGCAGCAACATCNGTCAAAATCTCCAAATATTCTCCTGTAGAAAGCCCACACTGCCAAACACACGTACGCTTTCAACAACTAGTTTTTCTTTGTGGGTCTGTGTGTGCCTGAGTGAGGTTTTGTGTACCAGGTGGGTTGGTGCCCGTGGACATCGGAGGGCATCAGATCCTCTGGACATGGGAGCTGCAGGCAGCTGTGAGGGACTGTGTAGCTGCTGAATGAGCCCTGGTCCTCTGCAAGACCTCTAAGCATTCTAACTGCTAAGCCATGTTTCCCAGCCCTGAAAAAAAGTGCCCCCCCCCCTTTTTTGAGACAAGCTCTCATTATGTAGCCCAGGCTGGCCTCAAGCCTACCAACCCCCTGCCTCTGCTTCCTATGCACGGGACTGAGGGATACACCAATGTGCCTGGCCTTCTTGCAAACAGTCTTAAGTATTCAACACGTCTGCTAAAGATTCCTAATTGTATCGGGCTCTTTCTCAATGAAAACCATGCGTGTTCCATGCCCCATATCCTCTTCCCACACCCTAAGATGGCACACACAGGCTCTACCTCACGCTAACTGATTGAATATTCATGTCTGTAGGAGTTTTGCAGCCCTCTTGGCACTAATCCTCCCACCCAGAGATTTAACACACGCTTTTTGATTTGAATGAGTCCTACCTCCCTAACACTTCTCAAAGTTAATTAGGACTCTCAAATTGCTACAAAAATCCTGTGACGTTATATTCCCTAGCAGGCCAGGACACTTTCTGCCCTGTGTCACTTTGAATTCTTTTGAATCATTTGTTAATTTCCTCATGTGGGAAATGGGANTTCTGATATCATGCCACTGTCACAGATTTNATGTAAGGGTTATTTACATAGAACAGGAACAGNCCTTGGTGTGCCTACCTTTGCACACACTGTTCAGAACACACTCAGTGCTGTGACTGTGAACCAGCTCTCTGAGGGGAAACTAACCCCGATTTGTCTGCCTAGCTCTGTGGTGTTAAATGTCCTCANTGTTTTATTTCACGTTGCAGTGACCGAATACCTGACAAAATGACACTTAAGGAAAGGANGTCTCTTTTGGTTCTCAGTTCAGAGGGNTCAGTCCATCATGGCAGCAGAAGCATGGAACTAACGGGAAAGGAATGAAAATAGCAGGGCTCACCAGGCTTTCTTANTCAGTCTAGACCATGGGATGGTGCCACTCAAGTCTAGACCATGGGATGGTGCCACTCAAGTCTAGACCATGGGATGGTGCCACTCAAGTCTAGACCA
>LZPO01017632.1:81509-99148 GCA_001675575.1 Neotoma lepida | reverse complement strand
AAAAGAAAAGAAAAGAAAAGAAAGAAAGAATAATAGCCCACAGCAAGCAGGTAGGTCACAGCAGATGACCCTTAGCCTGGACTGCCATACTACGGCCATGAACCCTGAGGGTACCTGAGTCTCCCCAGTTCTGAGCACAGAGCTGTCCACGCCTTGGGAGAAAAAGATACGGATCTTGGGAGCTTAGGATCTTGGGTCCTACTAATTGTTCTGTGGGTCAGGGTGGTCCCACAGAGGCCTGGTTACTGTCCCTTCTTTCCACAACCTGGCAATACACCTGAAGATTTCTTCTGAGTCAGTAGAGATGGTATACAACGACTGAGCCCCAGGAGCTCCAGGGTGGGAGACAGCTTTGCTCAGAGGCCCTTGCCTAGGCAGCTCATCTGCTGTTCTGGAGGTAGTTCTTTTCTGGTCAAGAACAAAGGAGATGGGACACAGACCTGGGTCTCTGTGATGCAGGGAGAGAGATGTTTATGCTAGTTCATGCGAGAGGAAAGATTCCATGTGGGCAACTCTGTCTCCAGTGCCCTGGGAACCACTGTGGTAAGGTCCATTTAGCAACACAGCACTCATCCAGGCGTGTGATGTCTCTTCCCCATCACTGTGTGGGATCGGCACCATTTGAGTGTACAGATCTAATGTGAAGGAGGGGACATCGGCTTTCCTGCAGATGCCCTGACGTTACCTTCTAAAAAGTTCCTGCATGGTGGGTGGAGTGACTTCCTCTTATGGGACACAACACTGCAGTCTGAGGTTCTCAGATCTGTGTCCTGGAGGGGACAGTGGACTCTAGACAGGAAGAAGGGCTGGTCTGGTCTTGCATCCTCTGTCCATATGCACATGCACATGGGTGCACAGAAAGAGACAGACCCCAGCGCATACCCAGGAAGTAATCTGGGGAAGAGCAGCCAGCAGAGCAATGAGGACATTTCCTGCATCCTTTCTGACCTCAACACCACCCCATACATCCATGGCATCTGCCGTGGGTCTCCCAAGGCTGCCGAGCCAGGAGAGGGCAGAGGGCACACTGGCTTCCTGTATTCCTTTCTTACTGATTTGATCTTGACCTTCTAGGTCATGAACACACTTGTAGAATCTGATGCCAGCTATGGAGATGCAGATGTGAATGGATCTCCTGCCTGGAGGGTCTCATAGCCCCAAGTTTCATAAAGAGCTCAGGCTAACTTTGTGGCTCCCAGTATTGTGGGTTTGTGAAGGAAACTGCAGTATTGGCTATAGGCACTTCCCTGGGATTCTTCTAAGGACTGACTTGCTGCCCATCTGGGATATTTTGTTGTTTTCTTTCTATGAATTCTGAGTGTCCCTGGTTGATGTGAGCCATTCTGATAGCCTTGGCAGACCAGGGTAAGAGTCCCTACTACTTCAGTCTCATTAGTGGTCTGCACATTTTGGTGGGGAAAGGAGCTGAGATTCAGAGTTCTCTGTCATGTAAGTTCCCTCAGCTCTTATCTCTATGCAGCAGCATACTTTGGATGCCTGATGGCCCCCAGGAACCTTGCAGGATCCCAACTCTAGAGTGGATGCCTAAAGTAGTTTCTTGGCTCATACCCTCAGGAGCAGGAACCCATATTTCAGCTGTCAACTTCTCTGTGCTCAGAAGGAAGAGAAAACATGCTTATAGATGAAATAAAAGACCACAGAGGGTCTGGGGAGCACCAGGTATCTCCATCTGTCCAAGGCTCATGCAACTTCCTGTCGTTGTCATCCTAAAGATGGTAGGGTGCTGTCTCCTAGGGAAGAAGGACCATTGCAGGGCTCCTTTCTTCTGGACTCTTCCCTGACCCCTCTACCCTGTCTAAGGAAAAGCCGTCTCTCCATCTTAGTGTAGCTCCTACTACCTGTTCTGTACTACCATGTTTGATCTTTGCCAACTGTATCCCAAATTTGGGGGATGGCGCCTATATGCTGACTTGGAGATAGGGTAGAGAATGAACTCCTTTGCTGAGGGACAGGAGGTGGGAGCCACAGCAGTGGTCCTGGCATCAGGATATGGGAGCGCTTCCTTGATCACAGCTAATGACTGCCCAGGGGAAACTGGTCTCCTGAGTGAGGAAGTGATGGCATCCTAGGGAAATGGGAGAGAGGAAGCCAGGCTGCTGCTAGAGTCCCTCACTCTCCACACCAGGCAGAACATGCTGCAGGAGAGTCCGAAGCCTGGGCTCCCATGTGCCTCCTGCTGCAGGGCTTTGGAGACCCATAGCTTTCTTTGTCAATGGAGAGGTGTCCTCAGTACATGGCCTGTGATTTGACTTGGCATATCCAGGGGTGTACCAAGGCCCATGGAGCCCTAAAAATACTCTGAACTTCTCAGACACTGGGCATGGTATCATGGTAGACTGAGGCGGGGCAGGTGTAACATGGGCCCAAGGCTAGGGGCCAGAATACCACGGAGCTGCAGGAGGTACAATGTCACTGAAAGATTGTGAGTGTATGTGAAGCTAATGAGGTCCTTGTGTCTAGACGGCATGAGGGGGTCAAGGAACAAAGACCTGGCAAACATCCAAGACTCATTGGGTTATTTCCTACCAACCTGTGTCCTTGGGCCTTTTTAAGGACCATGTGGCTGAGGGAGGAGGTCTCTGCCTAGGAGAGGAGGAGTTTGGCAGTGTGGCCAGGGAGAAGGGCTACCTGCCACCCGAAGGAACCCGAGGAACAAGCACCAGGAATGCCTTGGCTACCTTCACTTGCAAGGACAGCCCAGAAACAGCCTGTTTGAATTATCCTGTCTCTTGCCTGGGCTGCCTGCCATGCTGAGAGCTATTCTGAGCTTTGGTGAGGAGGAAATGGCTGCCTAGCCTTTTTCCACCTGTGAGACCCAAGACTGAAGGTCCTGGCTGTTTGCCAGCCTGTGGAGAAATTGCCTCAGAGGGTTTTGTGCTTAGTCAGTGGTTCAAAAGCATCAAAAGTGCTGAAGATGAGGGAAAGGGTTGTGAGGGTCTCTTCGGGGGCCACTGGAGCGTGAGCCAGGAGGGCTGTCTCTTTTGTGGTAGAAAACCATGGGTAGGCAATCTACTGACCCTCATACATGGCAGAACAGCCTTATGAGTGACCTCCTGGTACAAGTTAAGATTCAGTACTAGAGCCCTCAGGGAAATACTTACTGGGAGGGTTTAGCAGGTTGGCTCTGCTGGAGTTGTGCACCTGAAGCTCTGAGTGGCTGACTCGGAAGTCAGGGCCATCAGGTGCNCCTGGGTCATCCGTCTGGCCTGCAGGGGAGGAAGCAATTTCTGCCAACACCTCCAGATCCTTCAAGACAACCTGGGGAGACAAGCAGAGGATGAAGGACAAACTCCCTACTATGAGCTGAGCTGATGTAGCAGAGATGAAGTCAGAGATGAGGAGTGTCTTGTAGGGCAGGGAGGGGCCAGTAGACCAAGTGCTGCTTGCCTATTGCCGTGAAAGTGCTTGGGAAAATGTTGTGAAGGTGTGGATTAAGAGGCGACTGATGGTTATGCCTAGGAAAAGAAGCTCATCAGACTGGACAATCTTTTTCCTGCAGCCCTCCTCTTTGATTCTGAACAAGGACTGGAGGGGGCTCCTTGAGATGCAGGTCCTGAGCATCAGGATGAACCATACACAGGATATATCCCATGGTCTCTATATTGTATGAGGCCTTGGCCCTGTCCTTCCCTGTCCAAGAACAGATGTCACTGCAGAGGTTAGCACCAGGCCACACAGAATCCAAAGGGCCCTCTATTCTTTGGGTGTGATTTTGGCCTCCAGTGCTAAAAGGCTTCCTAACATCCAGACAGGAATGTTTCTCAAGTGTTCCCACTCAGTTTTGGATGGGGGCAAGGCCTCTTCAGCTGCCTATCTGCCTACTGAACTCTTCCAGGGAGAGGCAGAATACAAGTGCTAGTTATGCTAGGCCATATGGCCCTCTTTCCCCTAGAGCTGCCTCTAAAGTGCCCATAGCCCTGAAACTGCATCATTTTCACTTGGCACCAGAGCTGCAGGATGGCAAAGTCCATCCCATTGTGGCATTATGCAGTGGGCAGCAGGGAAAGACCAGGGACATGCCCTGTTGGGAACACATCAGTCCCAAGACCCGTGTTCTACACTCCCCCTACATGGAGCTCCTTCCACTGCAGGTCCTGTCAGCTCTTTCTGCTCCCTACTCATTCTCAAAAAGGCCTGACTCAGCCTCACTCACAGGTACATCCTTGGGGCTAACCCTGGCACCCAGCACATGCTCAGCAAACATCGGCTGATGACAGGGACAACTGTGTCTTTATTGTGCTACCTTGAACCCAGATCAAGAATTAATCATTGGGTGGTGTGGGAAGAGGAGGGGGAAAAAAAAACATGGTAGGGAAGGGGACCAGGGGAAAAGCTGCAGAACTTTGTGTGTGGGGCCCTGAGAGGTTAGCTGGGTGGAATATGGTAAATACAAGGTCAAGATAAGGCTAAGATGGGGATCCTTTTGGGGTGATGAAATGTTCTGGAATCAGATATTGATGATGGCTACAAAACTCTTTAAGCTCCTCAACTGAAGATGGGGTGATGTCCTAATTGCAATTTGAACATATCATAGTCCATACACCCAATCTATGAATACTGGAGTTCAGCAACACAGTACACTGCAGACAATAAGTTGCTTCCCTTCAAGATCACAAGGCTCACAGGGAGCTGCTCAGTATCAAAAAGTACAAAGCGTGGTGCACACCTGTGATCCCAGCACTTAGGAGGGAGAGGTAGGGGCAATTTGGGTTTGGGAGATGGCTCAGTGGGTAAAAGCTTGCCTTTCAAGCAAGAGGACCTCAGTTTGGATCTCCAGCATCTACGTAAAAGTCAGGCACAGTGGCACATGTCTGTAACCACAGTGCTGGAGTGCAGGAGACAGGCAAATCCAGGGACCTTGCTGGCCAGCCAGTCTAGCTAAAATGGTGAGCTCCAGGTTCAGCAAGAGACTCTTTCTCAAAAAAGGTAGAGAGGGCAGGCAAGATGGCTTAGCAGGTAAAACCATTTGTCATCAAACCTGCTGATCTGAGATCAATTCCCAGAACTCACAAGGTGGAAGGAAAGGACCAATTACCACAAGTCGTGTTCTGATCTTTATTTACATACACATGCCATGATATGCTTGTGTGTGTTTAACAATGGAAAGGACATGGTCTCTGAAATGTGAAAGTGGTTCTATCAGTTCAGGTAATAAGCCAGTGCCTTATCCTATGCTCTGTGGTTGTCACTTTTCTTAGTTTCTGCTTGACCAGCTTTCCTGTACCATTGTTGAGGCTCCCTTTGCCTGCTCACCCTTTCTGGCCTCTTGCTCTTCTCTAAGCTGTATCATGTGTTTGGCACATGATCTTAACAACTGCACCGTGGCCTCCTCTAGGCTGGTCAGGGCATCACTCACACAGATGCCACCTCTGTTCTCCCACCACAGGCCCTGAGATGTTCTTTAGGTCTGTATGAGCTCTTGCCTTGTATCAGAGCTGCAGCAGACACTGGGTTACAGGAGGGAGTCAAAGCCACCCTTGCTTATGGCTGTGGGCACAAGAAGCAACAAAGTGATGGCCCTTGCCAGGAGCTTATTATCATCTGCCTGTCCTTTCGTGCACTGGAATTTGAGTTTTAGTTGCTCTTGGAATAGGTTTTGTTTGTTGAATTGTGCGAAATGGATCTGCAGTGGCTGGAAAACAAGGCCCCTACACAGCCCTGTAGATAGCAGGAGCAAAAGCTGGCACTGTGTCAGGCCAAGTACTAGAGGAACCAGGTGGGTTTGGGTTGCAGACCTAGGTTGCAGGCCTCTGCTCCAGGAATGGAAGAGACAGAGGGAAGAGGGTGTGGCAGGGAAGCAGATGGAACAGTTATGAAGAGTTTTGAAAGAGAAGAATACCCTAGCTCCCATCATATCTCTGGAACTCTATTTCACAAGCAAGGCCTTTCCCAAAGGTCAGGGATGGGAAACTAGGGATGAGGGACTTGGAGTAGGGGACAGTGTGGGGTGACTCACCCAAAACTAAACAGCAAGGCAAGAATCAAGTCAAGAANTCTGCCTCTGCCTTCCAAGTGCTGAGATTCAAGGTAGGTGCCATTTTACTTAGTTACAAGAAAGATTTCTTCCACTATTGTGTTTCCCACTCTGGGTGGACTTTATTCTATAATAATTAAACAGAGTTTCCATAGGGGTACTCCCACTTCAAGGTGTTACCAAGAGAACTGCAAACATATGTTCACACAGACACTTCCATGTGACCACTCATACTAGCTGAACAACGGAAAGGTCCCTCTTCTGATAAACGGAATGTGGTATATCCATTCCATAGAAAATGACCTGGTCATAAAAAGAAATGAGGAAGGGGGCTTGGCTCAGTGGGTAAAAGCACTTGCTGCACAAACTGATAAGCTGTCAGGCACATTTGTAGTCCCAGTGCTCCTGGAGTGAGATGGGAGACAGAGATGGCCTGGCATGTGCTGTGTATCAGTAGAAACAACAGAGATCCTGGCTCAATAAAACAGAAGGTAAGAACTGACTCCTGGAAGTCATCCTTGATTATGGCATGTGTACACATCACACACACAAATTAAAAAAAAAAAAGGATATTGGCCTATGTAGCAATAGGAAGAGCCTCATAAACACTTGCTAAGTTAAAGAAGGTAGATATACAAGGCTATAAACTACAATGATTAATGAAATATCTAGAAGAGACAAATCTGAAAAGATGAAGGTACATTTGTGGTTGCCAGTAGTTAGGGTTGAGACTGCTAACGGGTACAGTTAATTTCTTGCGGGAAGGGTTAGGGGATGAAATGTCTTGGAATTAGGCAGTAGTAATGGTTGTGCAATCTTGTGAAAACATTTTAAAAACTGTTCAGTTTTGGTATATGAACTGTATAGAAAACATAATAACTAAACCAAAATTTCAAACTGGCACCCTAATTCCCAGTCCTGTGGCATATTTAGAGAATTCACTTTCTTTCACCACTGCCCAAGTGGCAGTTCTTTCTAATGCTCTATGATCTGACAATTGATTCAAATTCAGGAGAGATAAGGAAGAAGAGTTNACTCTGGTTTCCTTCTAGCAATATGCTTCTATAAGTCATGCTGCCCCTCTCAGATCTGTCTGTGCAGGTGGACAGGGGCAAATGCTCTCTGAGCAACAAATCCTGGAGGTCAAATGTTCTGAGTGAGAAAAGTATGGGCAAGCAAGGCTGACTGGGGACATGGTAGAGATTATACCAGGCCAGCTCTGTCATGATCCCTGTCACTATACCAGGCCAGCTCTGGCATGATCCCTGTCACCAGGTACATGACTCACTAGAGGTCCAACATGCACTGTTTCCATCTGAAGAGATGCCTAGGAACAAGCACTAGCATGCAAGAAGAATGGTACAAGGTCATGTCTCCTGGAGCAGCTCAAGAACCAGGCTACAAGGGACAAGGAGGTCAGAGGAGCAAGCTGTACTTGCCTCTGGCCAGAATTAACACTCTCAGTCACCATTAGTGTCACCTTACACTCTTACATGAGGAATCTGAGATTTGTACAGTCACTAGCTCAAGATAAAGAATACCTGCTTTATACCCAGCTCTCGTCCTTAAACCTAAGCTTGTTAATAAAACTAATCAGGACTTGGTGGTCAGACATTCCAGACTTCCAACCCCCACCCTAGACCAGTTAATGTCATCCAATACAGCGCTCCTCTTCCTAATGCCTACTGAGTAGCTACTATGGTTTTGCTCTGACCATAGGAGACATAGGGCTAGACAGGACAGGCTCTGCCTGAGTCATAGGCTATAGGATGTAAAATTAAACATTTAGTGAAAGAGAACCTCTGGGCCTCAAGAACCATCAACTTGGTCTGAGGGGAGCCAGGAGTCTTTGGAAGCACTTGAACATGCATCCACCAAGGGCGTGTGTATATGTGTGTGTGTGCCGGGGGTGGGGGGCATTTGAAGCATTCTCTTAACTAGCATAAGCTGCTTATGGATGCAAAGAACAACTTGGCACATTCGGGGAAACAAAGCTTGTGGTGCTTTAGCTCCAGAGAGGGATGTGGGGACTGGAAGGTGTGTGTGGCTAGGAAACAGGCTCAGGTGGTAGACTAGAATGGACCATCATAAGCTTGGGATCCACACAAAGGAATCTGAGCTCCATTTTGTAGGTGATAGCATCTCTGTTTCCCCGTATGTACAAATGGAGGCTTGACCATGCAAAGCTACCCCAAAGGCTGTGAGACCAGCTGGCCCTCTGTGCCCAAGGATTCAACCAACTGGACTGAAAATATTAGGTGATGTACATATATACAGGACATGTGAAGGCTTTTTTCTTGTCTTATTTCCTAAACAATGAAGCATAATAGTATTGCCATAGCATTTAAGTGTATTGGGTATAATATGACACTTAGAGACTACTTAAAGTGCACGAAACAAANCATGTAGGTTATATGCAAATACTGGCCCATTTTGTAGAAGGGATATGAACATTTTCAGATTCTGGAATCCAAAGGGTCCCTGGATCAATCCTTTATGGATACCAAGGAACAAGGGTACTTCATGTGCAGAGCACAGAAAGCAGGTACAAAGGGTCTGATTTACCACTCTTATTACAAGACTTTTAATCCCAACACCAAGCTGTAATGGCCTTGGCTTGGTGATGGGGTGGGAATAGCAGTGTTCACACTGAGGGCTTTTCATAAGATTGTGCACCATCCATCTCTGCATTACTGCCTCCTGACCACTGGACAGGAGAGCAGAGCCAGGAAGGCTGCACATTTTGCATTCAGAACTCTCTTATTTTAGAAAGTTTAACATCAAAAAGCAAATGAATGCAAATTACACTTCAATTGCACAATTAAAGCCGGAAATGTTGTCTGCAGGTTCCTTTGGTGATCCCAGCCACTCCTCCTGTGCTTACAAAGCAAATGATTTGTTTCTGGTCCCAGGGACTGGCAAAAGGCCCATAGCTCTGCCTGGGACACCATACATGCACAGGTGCACACACAATGAACCAACCCTTCCTGCCCCTTAAATAGAACAGAATTGAAAAAGGGAAGGGGCTGCTTGAATGGAGGGCAAGGAATGACTTACGATGGATACTGGGAGCTATTGTGGGACTATACAGTAGCTCTCTGACATTAGCTCTAGTGGTCAAATCCCGTTGCTAGCTGTTTCTCAGCTGACTCATAATTCCAACTTAGATCTTGAGGCTTTGAAGCAGCAATCAAAATAAAGACCTGGCCCAGGGAGGAGAGCTATTGCCAAGAAAGGTCTTGTCAACAGGGGCTTTGAGAAAGACAGCAGAGACAGTAGGGGTCCATCCTTCCTGTTAAATCTGGCTTTGACTCTCTGTGCCCAGTCGGGGCTGTGGTGCTCTACACTTATCTGGACACCCTGCAATCCTTGGAGTGTGGGTAGGAAGCTGTGGGACAAGGATCCCCGCTCAAGGACCCCACAAGGCCAGAAGGAAAGGCTCCAGAGCCACAGACATGTGGCCAGTCTCGCTCCACCCCCAGACACTCAGATTCAGTTCTTCTGCCAGTGAGCAGGCTGCCTGGGCCCATGCCCATGGCTGGCCTAGAGTCCTGGCTCCGAGGATAGGGACTAGCTCAAAGAAAGCAGGAGGAAGCCACACCAATTAGTATGCGCTACACAGCATTTTTGCAAAATGAATATAAAACACTTGTGCTTTCTTTTTGTGTGAGAGAAAGAAGAGGGGAGAGGGAGGGAGGTTACAAGAAAGCAATATTCTGCAGGAGCAGAAGTGCTTGCTGTTACCATGGCAGTGGGAGGGGGTGGGGAGGGCCATCAGCTGGTCCCTGGTTCTTGAGTGCAATGTGCTGCCTTGACTCCTTGCTGGAGTGCAAGGGTCAAGGTTGAGGACAGTGAGTACAGACAGCATCTGTCAAGGTGTCTCTGAGGGAAGCCTCAAGAGTTGGGGGAAATGGGCTTCATATTTTCATGGGGTAGATGGCAGAGAAGAGAAAACCAGGGATTCCTAAGATGATCCTCTTTGTTGGAGACGTTATAGTGGCAAATGGCATTTTCCATATAGGATAAATGTTGACACTGTGTGGATACTGTCATCTGTCACTATTATTTTCTAGCAGCCAAAGGCAGTTCTCTACTGGACTATGCTGCTTCTCTTCTATCTCTCCCTGGTCTAATGGTGTCCATCACTCTAATATCTGTTTAGAGCCCAGCTCATGATGTAGGACTGGAAGGCTCTCTGCCTTTCCAAGGCATTGTGGTAGCTCCTCTGCCCCAGCTGGTAAGGCTACAGTCTGTAGGCAAGTACTACAGGTTCGAGTTCCCACACTGGGGAGCCTGTCCTTGCCTCCAACCACCACTCTGGCTCTAAGGCCCAGANAGTCACTTAGTAGATACTGACCTATAGCATAGGGGAAGGAAATAGAAGATGCATAGTTTAGAATAGCTGCTGCTAAAGGGATAGATGGACAAGAGTCCCACATTAAGGTATCTATTGAGCTTTAGGAAGCATTAGGAAGCTCTAAGTCTATATAGGCAAGTGCTAGCTGAGGCTCTAGATGTCAGTTGGCTCAGCAACCCAGCTCCTTCAAAGGGGAATCTTTTTTCTATTGTCAGGAAATTCCCAAACTGTGCTCTTTCCAGTGCTGGCTGGGAGGAAGCTCCAAGAATGTTCCCAAGAGGCACACTTTGTACTGGTGAGAGAGATGGATCTGGACGCTGCACTCTGGTCAGTGTAAGCCAATACCAAGGAAGCCTCTGTCCAGAACAGCTGATTGTAGTGCCTTGCAGGTGATCTGGGCCAGGTCAGGCCCTCACGCTGTGAAGTAAGGCTGACAGGAAGGGCAGAGACACCGAGGCCTGGCTTTCTGCTTCTGCCCACATAGAAACCTGTTCCTTTTGTTAGAAGGGTATATAGCTTAGTGGCCAGGCCTCCTCCATTCCTCACCACATATGACTTGGCTCTTGCTGCCCTGGGGCTTGGGGAATCAGCCAGAGAATTCACCCTAGGACGCCAGACTGAAGGCCAAGAGCAGTGGGAAATGCACCCACACCAGCTGGCACTGGGGCTGGAGGCCTCTGCCCTAGACACAAGGTAAACAGGAGCTGTAGAAAGCAGCAGGCAGGCTGGCATTCTGAGCAGAGCTGTGGTCTACATGGTACCACTAGAAGCCTACCTTCTGCAACAAGATGAGCACTGCCCAAAGAAGAAAGTCCAGAATTCAGGTGGGTAAGGAGGTCTGTCCAGGTGTAGACACGTTTCCTTTCCCATTAGAAAACCACTCAGGTTGCTTTCAAGTGTCTTGGCAAAGCAAAGTAACTTCCATCTGTACACATGCACAGCTCACAGATAACGTTGGCTGACTCTGAGTACACAGCCTAGGGGAATTTAGGCAGCTTTTTTTGTTTTTCCAAATGGACATTGGCGATCTTTCCTAGTGTCTAGACCTGGATTGTTTATACAAAGGCCAGTACCTATGCTATTGTCAGTCCCACTGATTAGTTGTGTACGTTAGTGCAGATGATGCTGGTGGTTGCCCTCTTGGGGCACAGGAGAGAAGAAAGGGCAGCCTAAGGTAGGATCTACTGAGAGAGCAGACTGGTGACCCCAGCCCCATACCCCACAGGTTTTCCTTCCTGCTGATCCAGCCATTCTCACTTGTACTGTCCTGAGTTCCTAGTTCTTAGGGTTGGAAATTCTCTCTGAGGCAGTTAGGGAACTGAGTGCAGCTGGAGAGCGGTACACATGCATGCTCGTGGAGTTCTGTTACTAGGTGATGAGCCATTGTGGTAACCAGGAGAGGGGAGGATTCCTGACTCCCCCAGAGCTCTGCTTAACCTGGCTTATTGGTAAGCTTCCCACAGCACCTGGCCCAAGACAGGGACAGGGCTGGGCAGGATCAGCACACTTTGNAGCCAATTTGGTTGTTCATCTTCTTGTGAAATGTTTCTGAGCATNAGCTATGGGCTGCATAGACTTCTCTTACAGCTAACCTGCCATTATGAAGAGTGATAAGGGCTATGAAGCGATGGATATAAAGGCAGAGGGGTCCTGGCCCAGTCTTAATGTGTGGAAGAAGGTGTATTGGGGACAGAGACAGAAAGAGGGATGGAGAGAGAGGGAGAGACAGAAGGGAGGAGACAAGGAGAGAGGAGAGAGAGCAGGAGGGAGGGAAAGAGAGGGAATGTAGAGGAGAGGAAAAGAGAGATCATACATGGGCTTCTGAGTGATTCAGGAAACCATCTAGAGATTCTGACCAAATAAAGTCCTTAACTTCTCTGGATTCTTTGAAACTAGTTTCCTCTTAGGTGAAATGGAAAATCCCCCACAGAGTCCTCTTGTGAGGCTGCTGGGAGGATGAAGATGAGTGCTGGGTATCAGGTCTGTGATAGAGCCAGTGAGTGGGCTGAACTGTCACTGTGGAGAGTGGTCCTCTTCTGGCCTGAGTGTCTTCTGAACCCACAGGAAACTGCCANTGAAATCCAGCTTTCCAGAAGAAGAAAAAAACCAATACAATCTGGAAGGACACTTGACTTCTAAAGATGCCAGGAGTAGTATGTGGGGCATGGGGTGAACACAGAGGGTCATGGCCTGGCTACTGCCTCCAGACTACATGGACAGGGCATGGGGGTTGAGAGCTGAGAGTCCAGCTTCCACAGATCTCATGCTGGTCCATAGTTGCAGCTCCCAATCAGACATATGCACCACGTCTCCTGGGATTTTGTGAAAAATGCCAGTGCCCAGGCAACCAGGCCTAGGCTGAGGGTATAGCTGAGGGGATCTGGGATGAGGCCCAAGCAGCTGGCTCTGAAACTGCAGAGGATTCTNATGTAGCCTAATTTGTGCTGCAGGGCTTTGAAGCCTAATGGTTGAACTTTGGCCTCTGAGGTGTGATCACNTTGGAAGTTCAAGGAGAGATGGGCACTGGGGGCCTGTAGCAGGGCCAGATGGTTTACCCAGCCCTTTAAGTAACTCAGTTCTCTAGCCCAGGAAAAAGCTGAACCCAATGGGCCCCCTTTGTTTATGTCTTCCTGCTGCAAGCAGGCCCCACCCCTGGGAAAGCAAGCTTGCTTTTCTGCTGCCCTTTTCAGCCATCCCTCTCCCTTCCATTGGGGGTCAGGCAGAGGCCTGCTACACCACTCCACTCAGGGCAGTTAGTGTCCTCAGATTTGGTTGCATGTTTGCCCTCTGTCCCATGGAAGTATCTAGACAAACAGAGAGATCTTTCTGGCCCACAAAACTGGCTTTGTGGAGTGGGATGACTACAGGTTTCCCGTGGTTACTGTGGGTTCCCCTTTACTCNAGGCTAATGGAGAGACTGTGAGAAAAGTGTGAAATCTAGAATGAGAAAGAGCAGAGGCCCTCTAGACAGACACAACTGTTGTGCCCCCATCCTTGGCAACGACTTGTTGACAAGAACTCAGTGTAGAAGATCTACATTCTCCCTAGGTTCCTAGCAGTGGCTCCAGGAACTTTTGCTGGGCTGTGAGGTACAACTGCTGAGGAGCTGGGCCAGGGGGTCTGGCTGTCCCTAGGAGGAAGACATGAGGATTGGGATCAGGCTCCAGTGTCTTCCTCTTGCTGGCTGGAAGCTCCTGTTGCTTGCCACTTGGGAGAAGAGGGAAGTAGGAACCTGCAAGGTCAGCTGTGGCAGAGTGGGGACACAGCATTTAGTGCGAAGGACAAGGCCCCTGTGCTGCAGTGGGTGGGGGAGAACCCTGGGCCCTCCATTTTCTCATATGGAGTAGGAGTAATCCTGGCTGGAATAATTAAGCTCTTGGCTAGGATATTAGCTTAGTGTTATGGGTGGAGATTCTAACCTTACTGGATAATCTGATTTTAAAGAAACCCGTGGAATTGAGGCAGAAGTGGAGAGGTTGTTTTTGTTTGTTTTGGAGAGTATACGGAATGAAAACTGNNGTGAAATAAAAACTGAAGCAAGGAACTGAGAAGGAAGAACAAGTCCCATTCTTAGGGAAGACTGTCTGCTTTTGAGCATGCAGCATTAGTATTCCAGGGAGTGGAGTCAAGACCACACAAAGTCAGAGCTGGAAAGGACCAAGGGCAATCCTGTCCAACTCCAGCATCTCAGAGAAGAAAGCTGGTCCTGTGGAGAAGGTGGCATAGGACCAGAGGCCTCCTGAACTCTGAGACCCCTGGTGATCTCAGTCATTGGCCTCAGCTTTTTAGAAGACCAGATGGGAGGATAAAGAGGGTTTCTGGTCTGAGCCTGGAGTGAAAGAGCTACCAACTCCCTGTCCCATCTGTGACTAGTCAGTCTAGAGGTAGCCCACAAGAAAAGGCAAGGAAGTAAGGTCAAGGTCAAATGTTCAGAAGGAGAGAATACATTCATAACTGAAGGCCAGCCAAGGACAAAATTCTATTAGGGCAATATGAGACCAGTCCTACATGAAGCTGTACTCTAATCTGAGCTGGGCCCTGTTCACAGCAGAGACTCTATGTGGGGTTTTAGATTCCCAGGAATCAGATCTACCCGCTCCCAATTCTAGCTCTTGGCTGCATGACCTTGGGTGAGTTATATTCCTTATGTATGAATCTCCTAAGTCAAGCTGGGAGAACTNAAACCATTCTAGGACTACTGGGCAGACCTGCTGAAGACTATAGATGTTGGTATTAATTGCTACTTTGACAAAACCTAGCATTACCTGGGATACAGGCCTTTGGCTGTGCCTAAGGGAGATTATCTTGCTTGTACTAATTGAGGTAGGAAGACTAGCCCATTGTGGGTGCCATTCCTTGGGCAGGGGATCTGGACTGTAGAATGAGAAAGGGAACTGTGTAGCAGCATGCATTTACTTATCTCTTTCTGCTTTCTGATTGTGGACATGTTACCAGTTGCTTCAAGCTCCTGCCTGATTTACCCCACTACGCTGGACTGTATGTACTCTTGAATCTGAGCCACTTCTCCCTTAAGTTGCCTTTGTCAGGGTACCCCGCCACAGCAACAGGAAAAGAAATGAAGACATAAATCAGACGTAGTAGAACAGTGGACCTATGTATGTGCCCTGTCTTCTCACAGGCATACTGCAGCATGGTTCCTGAAGGAGACTAACTCTGAGGCTATCAGAGGGGGCCATCACTGGATCCTCAAGTTGCCTTTAGTACAAATGCCTCTATTTAACTACAAGCCCCTCTTTGGAGGCAGATCCTGAAATGGCTAATCTTCAACTGAAGGCCCTCCCTCTGGGGACAGAAGAGCCCTGGTCACTTTGGAATCTACAAGACCACAGCCTTCTCATAGCAAGCTGTTGGTTGCAGCTTCCTTTCGAGGAAGACTTCATGTCAATGTCCCTGTTATCACTAAACAAAGCAGGAAACCCCAAGCTCAGTTGGCCCCAAGCTCAGCAGACTGAAGTGGCAAGACTCCTTGATAATGGGGAAAATCAAGGTGTTTACGACTGTGATTAGGTGTACTGAGAAGAAAGGGGACTCAATGGGACAAAAGGGCTGCTTGGCCTTGAGACTGAGCTAAAGGTAGCCTCACCTGGTGGGCTGTGTGTGTGTGTGGGGAGGCTTCCCACCAAGCCAGATGACCTGAATTTGATCTCTAGAACCCACTTGGTAGAAGGAAAGAACTGATTCCCACAAGCTATGCTCTAACCGCCAAAAAGACATGGACACAGACAGATAGACAGACACATGAAGAAATGTAAAATCAAAATGCAAAAAACAAAGTAGCTTCTCCCTGATCTGCTCAGGGTGCTAGGATGGGCACCTGCCTGAAGAGGCCACATTAATAACGCCGTCCAGCAAAGCCTGAGCTGCTCCTTCGGTTACAAATGAGCCCTGAGAGGGTCTTTGGCAGTGTGACTTGGCCAGGCAAGTCCTCTTGCCTCGAGGGCCAAGAATCTCTTCAGCTTTTGTTCTCTTTCTCCAGAGGCCTGCACCATGAAAACAAGTTTAACTTCCCAACTCCTGCATGGTAAACCCTTCCTTAAATGAGGTTCNGGGCANAGCAGGCTCATCCCTGAGGCCCCACCCTATTGGTGAGGGACCAAGAGGCTCAGAATTGGAGACTAGCAGTAAAGGCAGAGAGGTATACCAGTGAGGACAGCCAGCAGCTCAAGGATGCCCAATTCTGCTTCCCTCAGAGCTCAGTCTAGGCAGGGGTGTTCACAGATCTGGGTACTTCTGATACATCCCATCAGGCTGAAGACAGGAAAGGCAGTGGTCTGTCTTAGATCAGGGATTATCACTATCCTTGCAGGGAACTCTCAGCACCATTATAGAAAGCCCTTTCTCAAGTGCTCTAAGTTATCCCTTAGACCTACTCCATGGGTGCATCAAAGGCTCATGACTGCACCACAGCTGTGAGCAATGCTCCAGGATGCTACCTGACACATTTGCTAGAAGGGTGGTTCTCATTCTTTTTGCTGCTTTTGTATCACTCACATCAGGCTATAGCTCCTGTCAGCAACTTCTCTTGATAGTGACTTTGAAGTTAAGAGAGGGGAAAAGCAAGGAGCTTCTCCTGGGTTGGTAATCTCTTCTGGGACCTGAGCTGCTGAGGCAGGGTATGCCAAACAGGCCACACTGAGAGGACAGGTCTATAGTATGGTGGGACCCAGCAGGGCTTGCTTATTCGTCTCAGAGGGTGTGTTTCTGAGAGAGGCCATGGCTGCTGAGGTCCTAATGACTCTCTGTCAATGATGTCCTTTCTCTTTCTCTCCCTGGACCTGAGGCAGCCAGCTGGAGGCCTTCCTCCGCTAGTATGAGAAGCAATGTTTTAGACACTGTGGAACATGCTGACAACAGGGCTGACAACAAGGCTCTATGAAGAAGTGAGGCTGGCACTAAATGCCAGCTTTGACCTAGGGCTGCTGGGGAGACTTAGGAAGGGGAGGAAGGACATGAAGGGGCACTCTTCACTTCCCCATTATCCATTGCCTGGCTTTCTAACAGAACACAGGTTCCTTAGCCTGCTCTTTGCACCACAGGCAGGAGGAAGACAGAAATGAGGGTACCCTGTGATTAGGTGTTGGCTAGAGAAACTAAGAGGAGAAGGCTGTGAGTAGATATGGGGCTCATCTTGCTGAGGTCTTCTACAGAAATAACCTCCAGAATCTGAGGAGCCTCTGTTTACCACAGGGCCATCCTGCATTCTGGGTCCTGTGCTTAGCATCTGATGCTCACGAGTTCATTTAACCCTTCCAATACACTTAGAGGGAGGGAGGTGCCTTTGTCATTTTTCCTTTATGGGAATAGGCTAGCCAACCATTAGGTGGCAGAACCAGGACTGGACTGGACTGCCTAATCCTAAGGCTTGTGTCCCTAACCACCAAGCGGCACTGTCAATTGTCACCCAGGAAGTGAACATTACCAGGAAGGGATGCCATTCCAGATCATAACAGAATAAAAATGCCGTGTTACCTTCACTCTGAGTGAATACAATCNTCATACAAACTCTGAGGTGTTACTGAAGGACAACATGACTTACTGGGTATGAGCCTTGCTCCCAAGGCAGGGGAATTCAATGTTTTGAAAAAGCCAATGAGCAGTTTTTTTTTGGAGCCCAGTGCCTATGGTAGGACACCTGGCACAGCCTTAGCACAGGGAAGAGGGTCTTGGACTTGCCTCAACTGAATGTACCAGGCTCTGGGGACTCTCCATGGGAGACCTTGCTTTGGAGGAGGTGGGAATGGGGGATGGGTTGAGGGGGAAGGCTGG
>LZPO01017632.1:39787-58853 GCA_001675575.1 Neotoma lepida | reverse complement strand
TGTAGATGAAATGTTAGGGCACCAAGCATGTATCAGAACATCCCTGTGCGGTGAATGGCACAGGTGAGTGCAATCTGTGCAACACACACACACACACACACACACACACACCCCTACCTTAGTAGGAACAGTGTTGCCCTGCTGCAACCCCAGCACTCAAGTGGCTGACACAGGAGGATGCAAAGTTGGGAGATACTAGCTTGTGAGACACAGCAAGATTCTGTCTCAAGAAGACAAACAGAAGGGTAGAAAGACAGACACAAATAGGAACTCACCAGCAGGCAAACTCTACAGGAATGTCTGTTGCAGGCCAGCTCTTCCAGCAGATGCTATGGCCAGTCACTTACTGGGGAGGTGGTTTGTGGGGAAAGTAGGACATCTGTCTAATCTGCAGTATCTTCCCCAATGTAATTTTTTTTGTATATGTATGTGTGTGTATGCATTTGTGTGACTGCATGTGAGTTCACTTGTGTGGACAACCTTGTGTATACATACCTGAGGCTGACGTCAGGTGTCTTTCTTTTCATCTTCTGTACCTAGGCAGGTCTTTTGCTGGTCTCCAGCAAGCTAGAGCTTGCTGATTAAACAAGTCTAGCCAGCTAGTTGCTCTGAGGATCCTGTTTCTACCTCCCTAGAACTNAGGTATGCCACCATGTCCTCCTGGCTTTTACATAAGTCCTGGTGATCCACCTCTAGACCTCATGCTTTACCGATAGAGTCATCTTTCTAGCTTCGATCCAGTTTCTTAAAACGTGCATTTAAAGGAAAGAAGACAGATGGGAATATAATGGACATTCAGTCAAGTGCACTGTATGTAGTTTGCTCCTGACTCGAAGTGGAAAACAAAACAAAACAAAAACAAAACCAACAACAACAACAACAACAAAAAACAAACAAACAAACAAAAAACAACCATGCAAATCCATGGGGAGATACAAGCCCTAACTGATTACTGGATCACATTAGGGACTTTTTCCTTTGCTGATGTTTGCTGATGTATAATGACCAGATGGTGACAACTTTTATAAAAATCATCAAAAGGATTTAAACCCTTACTGCACCTCNTTNCCCTTCTGTCTCAGAACCTGTTCTCACCAGCCTCGTCCTATGACACTGATGCTGCCACACTGTGAAGCCCAATACCCCCAGTCTTTTCAGCTTACACAGCTCTCCATGGCTATTACCCTGTGGCTTTCACTTGATCTCCTTCTTCCTATCTCCTTGGCTGGCTCCTTCACCCTACATGATGGCATGCTCAGGCCCACTGGTAGTTCCCTTCTCTCTCTCTCTCTCTCTCTCTCTCTCTCTCTCTCTCTCACACACACACACACACACACACACACACACACACACAACCAAGCCCTTGGCGTTCTCCCTCAGTGTGTTAGTTACTTTGACTGCCAAGTTTATACAAATATACAAGTTACAAAATACTTGGCAGAAGCAACCTAAGAGAGGATAGAACTAAGTTTCTGGGGATTTAAGTTGTGGAGAAGGCATGGAGGCCAGAGTGCCTCAGTCTGTCTTCACATGAACTGTGAAGTGGTTGCTCATTGTGGTGGTCAACCAGGAAGAGACCCTAAGTGTAGCTAGGCCTTAATTCTCATTGGTCCACCTCCAAAGACTCACCTCTACCTGCCAGGCCCCACCTTCTAAAGGTTCTATAACTTGCCCAAATAGTACCACCAGCTGGGAACCAAGTATTCAAAACATTATGCTGTGGGAGGCATTCTAGGTTCAAGCCGTGGAACACCTAGCCTCATAGCTTCAGACAGTTATATACCAGTGGCCCCCATCTGACCTCCAGGGGAGTGCAGATCACTGAGTTAAGGTCATGTTTCTGTCTAAGAGGAATAACAATCCAGTATATTCTATATTTCCTCACTTCCCGAAAATCCTCTCATTGTCCCTCCCTACTCAGTGGACAGTGACTCCATGTTTCCAGTCACCTGATTTCTTTCCCTGATTCTACATGTTGATCCTATCTGCAAAGGATCTCTTTGCTCTGTGATGGCCACTCCCTCCAAAGGGACTATTACCACCCTAGCTTGTGTCACTGCACTGTGGTGCCTATACTCCTGTTGAAGGTTTTTGACATAGTTGCTGTAGTTCTGTCACGGGTCCCTCTGCTCAAATCTGCAGTGATCCCTACAGCATCCAAAGGAAATGCTGGTTCTTTTGGTCNCTCACATGTGCCACCACCCTGCTGTGCAGAAGACTGCTCTTCTGGGGTCATGGTCTGGTATTCCCCCTCTACTGGAAACATATTCCCCCCCTCATGTGGTATTTAATCAGATGTCACATTGTCATTGAGGCCTTTTAGGAGGACCCTGTTTAAAAATCATGCCTCCCTTCTGGACTCCAGAGCTTTCTCTTTCGTGAAGTTTTCTACAGCATTTATCAGCTAAAAAGAACATTCCTAGAAATAAACCTTAGTACATAGCTGTTCATTAATTCCTACAGCTAAATTATTAAACATTTAAGGCTCATGATCTATGCTGTCAAACACCTGCTAGGCTATTTAACCTCTTCCCTGTTTGCCTTCTAAGAAGGCTGGGTGTCTGGTGCCAGGCCTGTTCTCATCCTCGGCCTCAAGGCTTCCCGTGTGACCTCAGGTCCCACGATACACGCTGCTCCTCCTGGTTTCTCTTACAGGAAAAGCCCTATTTACCCTTGGAGGCTTTCATCATGTAGGTGGGATTAGAAACTGGCATTCAGCAGCAAATTTGGTATCAAAAACCTTAGAAGTTTATGAATTTATCCTCAGGAAATAATTGCAGATGTTTGTAAGACTTTTGTGCATGAAAGTTCTTTTTATCAAGGATTATAGGATTAAGATGGAATTAGAAGCAGCTAAGTGATTTATGATAGATTGGTTAAATAGATTAGAGCATTATCTATCTGATGTAATGATACAAGGTCAGTACATTACTAGGGAAGCAAAGCAAATAAGGAGATTATAAACTGCACTCCCAAAGACAAAAGACTTATTTGAATCACCTGTCCAGAGACCAATTGTAGCAATATACCTAATTATACAATACTGGCTAAAAGTCAATATATGTTGTGATTTTAAAAAATCGTAGCAGAAACAGCCCTAATATCTACTCATACCATGGGATATTGTTCATCCATAAAAAGAAGTTTAGTACTAATATATGCTAACAACATGAGGAACCCTGAAGATATGCAAAGTGAAAGAAGCCAGATCTAACTGGGTACATACTGCATGATTTCTGTTATNTGAATGCTCACAACAGGTAAACCCGCATGGCTGGAGGTAGAGCAGGATTGGTGAGGGACAAGTTTCTCACTGGGGGATAATGATAAAGAAAAATACTTAAGCTGTAAGTCACTCTATTTCTCATGATTCCTTTTTTTTTGGGTGTGGGTGAAAACAAAATAAAAAATACACAAGTGTTATACACATACATTAACAAAACAAAACACCAAAACCAACCCAACTTTTGGCAGTGGTGACTCCTGGGTGATGCTACTTACAGTAAGCGCTGTCCTACTAACATCTCTTCAGGGAGCACATATTTCCTTTATAATCAGAAATTTAGAAACAAATGTGCTGTTTCAAGACCTCTGGGAAGCTGTGCCTGCCTGCTGCCTGTGCTCCTTCCCCTGATNCTGGATATAATCCCCTGCAACCCCACCCTGGTGTCACTGTAATCCCTGCTCTGTAGCTGTCCTTACAGGCAGATGTGTGTCTATATTTGCGGGGCCCATAGATGGGGTGCTGACTGTGGTGATAATTTATTTGTGCACCCCAATAAAGCTTATCTGGGGATCAGAGGAAAAAGCCAGCCACTATATTAAACATAGAGGTNAGGCAGTGGTAGCACACGCCTTTAATCCTAGCATTCGGGAGGCAGAGATCCATCCAGATCTCTGTGAGTTCAAGGCCATACTGGCAACAGAGCCAGAGCCAGGCATGGTGACACATGCCTTTAATCTCAACACTAGTTAACCATAGAGGTCTGTAGAGACAGACAGGAAGTGATGTAGCTGGGTGAAGAGAGGAAGTAAGATGGCAGGGCACAGAAAGGTATATAGGTGTGAGTATACGGGAAGTAGCTCTCTCTTGGGCTGAGGATTTCCTAGCAGTAAGAATTTGTGGCTTGGCTTGTTTTATTCCTCTGATCTCAGTTTTCACCCCAATATCTGGCTCTGGGTTTTTTATTAATAAGACCTTTTAAAATTTGTGTTACAGCTGACAAATCCTGCCACAGTCAGCTTTGCAAACAGGTGGGTTTTACTAGATGCAGACCAGGGCTGCCACAGACTCTTTACTGGAGATCCTCTGCACAACTTCCTTTCTCACTGGCCACGTCCCTATTAGAGCCCAATGAGGAGATACAGGACAGCAGAAGCCCCAACTGAGGGCCTTGCTATGGGAACAAACAACCACGCTTTGACTTATAATGAATGGGTCTGGAGGACTTACAGCTTCACTTCCTCATGCAACAACTGTGTGTTGTGCCTTCAGTATCGAGTTTACAAAACTACACCGCACACTCCCAACAGGCTTTGTGATAAATGGCTTTGGCCAACTGTAGGCTGATTTAAATGTTTTTTAATGTGTTCGAATGCAGTTTTGACTCACAGTATTTTCAGCCATTGGGTTTGTGGGTTGCAACCTCATTTAAGTCAAGGAGCGCNCATGTTAAAACAATACCACAGCACCTGTTGTGAAGAGCAATTGTCACACAAGCAAAAATCTATTTTCAAACTCACAGCCACCCCACAGGTTAGGTGACAAAGGTTACCCCACTCAACAAGTAAGGAAAGTAGGTGTTAGAAAGGCTAAGCAGCCAAGTGTGGAAGCTAGGGAGGCTGAGATTGAAGAAAGGTTGAGTGGTTGTGTAAGGGCAAAAGATGTGAAGAGGGCTGAGCCAGGAGTTCTAGGCAGGTTGTTTAAATGCCAGAATCAGTGCTGTGACACCCAAGACAACTAGCAAACTTTTTTGGGGGGGTGGGTTGGGGGGTCAGGCCAGGCATATTGAATGCTGCAAGGACTCAGAGTCAGGGAAAGGACTTTGCACTGAATATCCCATAAATGGCAGGGCTGACAGGGAGCTGCAGGTGGATAGGACTTGGGGCAGAGGATACAGAGGAGGGGCTGGCCTGACTGGAAGCTCTGTGGTTTGGGAGGAAGAATCAACTCTGGAGGGTTGGGTCTGTGCATACCTCTTTGGTACATGTACATACACAAATGTCCTGAAGGTGCGCTGTGAGGAGCATGCTATGTGGTGCATATGTGGAGCATGTTGTATCATAAGCTGAGCATGGAAGGGAGACTAAAAGAGACAGACCAGGCAGGAGGTGCCTATGGCAGCCATGTGGTCCTGGCAAGAAGAGTAGGACCAAATTGTGAATGGGAAAGG
This sequence comes from Neotoma lepida, assembly GCA_001675575.1. Taxonomy (NCBI): domain Eukaryota; kingdom Metazoa; phylum Chordata; class Mammalia; order Rodentia; family Cricetidae; genus Neotoma; species Neotoma lepida. The sequence goes on along the minus strand of LZPO01017632.1, from coordinate 53,460 downwards.
ATGGGACAGGCTTGCCCACTGCCTGGCTGGATCATCTGTCTAGTGGCTTGCTAGGACTCTGTCTTGGGCATCCTGGAAAAGATTGTGATTAGTTACAAGCTCAGCAANGCTGGGAATAAATGTACAGCTATCAAGTGAGACATTCTCTTTTCTAGAAACCATTATAAAGTGTGCCGTTCATCTCTTACAATGCTGCTTATGAGGTAATAAAATCCAGGCCAAGCTGCTGATATGTACCCTGGTTTAGGGTAATGTTCTACTGAGCAGACAGTTACTTGAAGAAAGCTTTGAAGAACTAGTTAAAAGGATAAAGACTGCACTGGCTGGGAATCAAACCCGGGCCTCCCACATGGCAGGGGAGAATTCTACCACTGAACCACCAACNCTCTAGCTCAGNGNGCTTCTGCCATGATCCACAGAGTGGATCAGCTCCTCTCCAAGGAGCTCACTGCTGCCACAGAAACAGACAAGGAGGGGCACAGCTGCCAACTCATACATAGTAACTGAAATACAATTCACACCACAAAATTTTGCTTAACACAACTTTGCCATTTTAAAGTATATAATTGGGTGGTGCTAAATACAATCACAAAGGTATACAATCATTGGCCTATTTAATTCTAGAGTATTTCCACCATCTCCCAGAGAAACCAGGATCTGTCCCAGGCAGTCCCAGGACCTCTTCCCCCTCAGTCCAAGCAACCACTATTCTACTTGCTGACTGGGATTCAGAAACACTAACTTTCATGTCAAGCAGAAGCCAAAAGGAAGCCAAGCAAAAACAAGGAAGGGAAAGTTANCCAACACAAAGAAAGCAAGACTGACCCATCATTTTAATTATGTGTATGTTAAAAATGTAAAAGATATGCCCCAAATTTGACATTGCTCATCTTCAGTGGAGGCAATCCTGCTGCATTGTAACTTTCTCCTACTGTTCAAATTTTCTAAAATGAGAACCATAAAACAAGAAAAGCAAAACAAAAGTTCACACACCAGCACAAGTTCATAAACTATTACTGAGACTTCTAGCTTCTCCTAGAAAGAGAGCTTTTCCCATGCAAGGTCTTCACTAGATTACCTAAATTTTCTCTTTCCAGGAGCTGTCAAAAAGTGCTCAAGCTGCTGCACTGGCCATAATCAAACCCCAGTCTCCCTCATGGCAGGTGAGAATTCTAAGAGTGAACCCACCAACACCCCAGCTGTGTGCCATTCTGCCTCCAGGTGTTTTATTGTTCTGGTGATGGGACAGCTGAGACCTGATACCCAAGGAAGGTACTCTACCAGCCAAACCCACAAAAGGAGGTCCTGGGACCCACAGTAAGACTGCTGTTCCAGCAAGGAGGGAGCAAGCACACACTAGACTATGGTGGTTCTTTTGGCTCCAGCTGTAGGTTCCAGATCCTGCTCTGTCACGCTTAGACCTCTGCACAGGGTTTGCATCCATTTACTCTGACTCACTGAAAAGGAGGACATTCCTCCAAAAATGGTCAGACATTGAGGACAAAGGTCCAGGAGATAAGAGTAGGAGGGCAAGCTCCATCCCCAATCCGCACAAAAAGTGGTTTTATTTTACAAATAAACAAGGAAAGAATGTAAAGAAAGCCTTTGAAAGGACTGTTTAAAGGCACTGACTTGTGCAGTAGAAACAAATCTCCAGTACTTAATAAAACTAGCATTCTCCTGACCCATCCTCCCTGAGAATGGCTAGGGCAGGGAAGGCCAGATGCTGAGAATCAAATGAACTGCATAGCTTGGTGCTCCTGTCATGTTCCCAACAATGTCTTGATGGAGGCTGAACCCAGGAGATCAAGGGCAATGTGTAATGGTCTTTGAGGTGGCAAGAGTGAAGAGCATGGGCTCTGGGGGCAGCTGTCAGAGCCTGCAGGATGGGGCTAACAAAGTACCTGCTTCACTGGGCAGGTACCAGAACCAGTCACCATCTGTAAATGACACTACAAGTTTAGTCCCAGGACCTGTTTCCCCAGCAGCACAAGTGAGGACTCTGACATCAGGTTACTCACCACTAGCTGTGCCCTCCTGCTTTGGTAAGGAGTCCTCAGGGTTGGGTTCTATCTGCCTCTGTGCTGCTGGCTTTGGCTCATCTGGTTCATCATCCTCAGGAGTGACCAGCTTCATCAGGCTCTGGTTACATACATTGGCCACCTCCTTGATGCCTGTCTACTGATGTAAGGAGCTCCCCCATGCAAACACCTCCTGAAGCCCGAGGCCACGAGTCTTCCTGGTCATGGGCTCAGTCCTCCCTGAGTCCTGTTCTTGCCATATGCACCCTTGTGTGATACTCTTCTCACAGGTGATCCCTCCTCCACTGGGATCTTTCCCACCTAAGGTGCAGCAGAATGAGCTCAGAGGGGTGGAACCTTGGTACACGGGGTTGCTGTTTCACATCTGGAAGGAAACAGGTGAGGACTGGGGACAGCCAGCATTAGTCCTGTGTCCTTGCTTTCCTAATCTACATTCAGCTCCATCTCCTGCTTCCTAGATGCTAGATCATTTGGAGGGATGAAGGAGCCTGAGGGAGCCCCTTTCCACTCAGAGTCCCTCCACTTCACCGTCTCTTCTCCAGAGTAAAGGATACTTTTCTTGCGGTCATCGTAGGCCAAGCAGGGCAGGACAGCAGTCAGGATCCCAGAGGAGTAGGGCAGCATTACCCGGCCTGCCAGCTGGATGAACTCCCGCATCCAGCACATGGCTGTAAGCTGAATCAGGTCATCTGGAAGGGGAATTGGTGGCTTCTAGAGGGGCTGGCACATGCATTGGAGAGTGTCCTCCATCTACCATGCACGAAGGCTAGGCCTGGAGGTTGATGAATCAGGGGCTTGACTGCTTCTAGGTATGTGAATACAATACTTCCTGGGCTCTCTGCCTTCTAAAGGTTAGTCAAGATATGTTAAGAGAGAGCAATAATCTTGTGTGGACTTTGATAACAGCTATGATGCCCTACCCTCCCTGGATCCATGCCCCACTGCAATATGACTTGTGTTTCATTTCTAAGTGGAATTCATTTTTTTATCCCTGGATCCAGAAAACTGGCTTCTCTGGCCAATAGCATGTGGTTGTGGTGATGGTGTCTCTGGTTCCTATCTCTCTTGGAACCCTGCTGATGCCATCCAGCCTACTGGATGCTGGGACTGCTAGCCCCATCAGCCCATGCCAGTCAAGGGCCAGATGTGCATGAGACCATCCCAGGCCACCTAGCTAAAACAGACCCTACAACTGGCTTCAGGGGCATGATTAGGTCCAGCCTGGCCTTGGGAGCAAAACCACCCAGCTGACTTGTAGGTTCATGGCCAGTAACAAGCAGATGTTGCTGTGACTGCTTCGCTGTGATTTGATAAGCAATAGATGCTGAGGGAAAGGTGATTCTGACCTCTAAGCATCCTACCTTTACCTAAGGCAAAGCATGTCTACAAGATCTTCAGAGCAGGTAAAAGGTATTNGTTGAAAGAGAACCCAGATCCCTTCCTTACCCACACCCATCACCCACTGCTTCCAGGTCCAGAGTCACAGACAGTGCCTCTCCCACCTGTACTCCCTTTTGTCACATACTGAAACTTGCATAGGAGAGACAGGGCTTCTGAGGAGGTAGTAGTGACTATAGGCCCTCCAAACACTCACCTGTGGTCTGGCAGTGGATAACCAGGATGTTGGCCATCTCAGCAAACTTTACACTGGAGGGGTTCTTCTTAATTTCTTTCAAGAATTCTCCAAGAACCACTTCACACCTACCAATGAGAAAAGGGGGAATGAGCTAGCACGTCAGCCCATCCCTACACTTGTCTGGACACTGAGCAGAAAAGGGAAGGTGAGCTCTCCACTCCTCCATGGGNAAGGATATGGGAAGAAGCAAAGGGCGTGTCCTGGTCACTGCTGTATGTGATCATGGACACTCACAGGGATTCTAGTGAGTGGCAGCTGCTTGATCCTTCCCCCTACTCACATTTTCCGAATCTCTTTGCCATTGTCACCCAGGATCTGGAAGAGCCCATCCAGGATCTCCGGCAGGTAATCCAGCAGGTTAATGTCAGGCACCGACACCAGAACCAAGATCTGAAGGAGGGGGGGTAGTGAAAGGGAGAGCTGGGAGACCTGGCTCAGGTACAGAGCCTTGTCTCCTATACTCTCTTCCACTGAGACCAGCAGTGAAAAGGACTCGAGGCCTGTGTCATGGCACTGCAGGTATCTATGGTGGATGGTGCTGGNAGCCATCATTTTTCTGCTCAATGTGCAAGGAAATGGGATGATTTGGATGCTGGGGGAGAGGGGAGCTGATGGGGAAGGCTGGATGAAACTAGGAGGCTCACAAAGGTGGAGCTGCTAAATGCAGCTCTATGGGCTTCAGAGATCCTGGGCATTTTCTAGGACAAGGAAAGAATCTCACCCCTTCAGGGGCNAACAGGACAGGTAATGAACACCAGTCAAAATGCTCTTGTTGCTTTGTTTTTTGAGACAGAGTCTCACTGTGTGGTCCTAACTGGCCTAGAACTTGCTTTATAGACTAGACTGGCCTTGAACTCACAGAGATCTGCCTGTTTCTGCCTCGTAAGTGCTGGGATTAAAGGCACGTGTCACCATACCCAGCCCACAGTGTTTTTGGTGATGAGGTGTCTGAGGTTATTAGTTATAACAAGGCGGTATCTCTTAGCCCAAGGAAACATTATGTGTGTCAGAGATCATGGGACTCTACCAGAGGCTGGAAGAATCTATCAAGGACTGGACCTTACCCAGGAGATGATAAACTGCCGAGCATATTGGTTGTTGGAGTAAATCCTCTCCCGCAAAAGGGGGATGAAGCCCACCAGGTCAAACTTGTTGCTTTCTGTCACAATGTCCTGTGGGTCAAAGGAGTAAGGGCTATGAAGAGACAGAGCTTGGCTTGCTGTACTGCAGGCCCTGGATTGACTTGAGGGTCAGGGAACCATGGAGTGAAATGGCAGATCCAGAGCCAGGTAGGAGAGGTCCCTGGAGAATTGGTACTGTCAAAAGGCTCAAAGCCAAACAAAATGATGAATGGTGAGCAGAGAAAAGTCAAGAGACCTAAATGAATGGCAAAACCCTACTCTGAAGTTTGAGGCAAAGCCCAGCATCCTGTCATGGGATGTTGGGGTGAAAGTTCAACTTCATTGTTCTGGTTGAGGCATTAAAACACAAGATTCTGGGCTGGAGAGATGGCTCAGCAGTTAAGAGCACTGGCTGCTATTCTTGAGGACCTAGGTTAAATTCTCAGCACCCATATGGCAGCTCACAACGAGGTGTAACTCTAGTTCCAGAGAATATGATACCCTCTTATTACCTNTACTGTGATCAGGCACACAGGTGGTACACAGACATACATGCAGGCAGAGCACCTACACACATAAAGTAATAAGACTAATACACCACCCGAAAATAGAAGACTTTTATTTAGGGGGATGGCACAATTCTGTATTTTGACTGTTGTAGTGACACAGCTCTATATACTTGTCATGTAAACTGCATACCAGGCAGTAAGCTTTCAGACATATGTATGTACTATATATAAAAAAATTTAAATGAGGAAAAATATCTTCAATGCCAGAATTTCTTCTCTATACAGAGGAATCAATTCTAAAAATAAAAGAGGGACAAAGTGGAAATACCTTTAAAAGTCGGTCTAGGAGCTCAGATCCACTTTTCACATTGGGGTCTGGGTCAGCAGCCAACTATGAGGCACCAAAATAGAGAAACAGAGACAGTGTTTAGTCATAGTAACATGGAAGCTAAGGGTCTAAAGCAAACCAAAAGCTGAGGCCATGGTGCAGATTAGAATACCAAGTGGTGTCTTCCCCAGTACCTGACTCTGAGAAAGGTAGGGGAAGGTAGTAAGTCAATCAGTTACAGTGGAATTCCCATTTGTTCAGGGACAACCCCCCATCCCTGNCTGCAAGCTCTGCTGGGGTTCTCAGGTCATGTAACTAGGTCAGACAGTTGTTTCCACTGGCTGCTCCCAGGGCATTCCCATCTTAAAAGACTTGGTTCTCTCACAGAGCACTGAAGCAGCAGTGAGGGTGGCATTTAGAAATGTCCATGTTGTTCATTGTGTAGGAGTTACAGATTTTCTGGGCCACTATGCAGGGCTGGGGAGGGCAACTCCTCCAGGCTGAGGGGAGGCAACCCAGGCAGTGTGAGAGGCATGAAGGAGAGCAATAGGAACCCTAAAGCTCTATAGGGGATTATTCTTTAGCACACCAGGGAGATTGNAATCACTGTCCTTACAGGGGACAGCCTGTATTGTGGAGTCACCATTATTGCCTTTGCCTGGGAGGTTAGTGCTTCTCAAACTACCAGCTTTTCTGTTAATATTTAAGGCAGGCTGACACTTTCAGAAAGTGCAATGAAGATGGATAGGGACATCAAGAACATACAGATAAAAGTCTATGAAAAATTAGGTTCAGATAGTATGTGTCCCTTGTAGCAACATGCTTATCTGCTTCACTTGCATCTGGGCAGTGTCCCAAGCTCTCGGGGTCCTAGAAAGTCAAGTTAGCTGGGTGGGTTGTTCTTAGCTTAATCAGAAGTTACCTTACTCAGCCCATCAAACAGAACGTTGAAGTGTGGCAGCACGGCACCTCGGGCCACTTTGACGATGTTGTAGAGGGCCTCACAAGCATAGTAGCGCAGCCTACTGTCTGCATCATTAAAGCAGGTCAGCACTGGTTCAATTAGCTCCTTCAGGTAGAGCCCTGAGTCCTGTAATGAGCAGAAGGAGGACTAGTCAGAAGGGCTAGGCCCCTGGCTTTGCAGCCGGCAGTNTCAGCTGATGGCCTGGTACCTCGGAGATGCTCAGGCCATCCCAAGGCAGCCTCCCAGAAATGGGACCACATTATGGGGACATGGCTGCAAGGCCACAAAGTTATGTTTGCTGGTAGTCTTATGTGCAGAAGAGTCTTGATAAAATAAGTCTGCAATGGCCCTTCTGGGGCTTGGGTGGGACGGTATCTGGGCACCTCAGTCAGAATGAAGTCCATTGCTGGTGTGTTTGTTCCTCAGGGGAAAACATACCTTGCCCAGGGCGATAGAGCAGGCTGCCAGGCCAATGAGGCCCCCTTTCCGGCTGTGGGGGTGCTGGGACAGGGCAAACTCCTGAGACAGGGTCTGGATCACATGTTTGATTTGCATGGTGTTGTTCTGGGCCACGAAGTCCCGCACCAGCCTGGAGAGGGAGGAGAGAGGGGCTATGGGACAGGTGAAACCAGGCTGTCCCTGCAGGCTGGGCTCCACAGAGATGACCTTTACAAAAGAAGACNGGGTCCTCCTCTATGGGCAGGTCTTCTTAGCTCTGCTGCTGGCTGGGTCCTAACTGTTGCCCTACCCAGGGTTTCAGATTCCCTTTGTATAATGCAGTGAGGAACAGTGGGGCTAGCTCACTTCTCTCATGCTGAGAGAATGTAAATGAATGTCTTACCAGGAATCAAAAATGCAATGTTTTTTTTAAAGGTGTTACCTATCTTAATCAAACACCTGCTCAGCTTTGCACTCATGCATACAAGGAGTCCTCTGATCTGTGCTGGGGACACACAGCTTCATCTGGCTCCAGCCCAGTGGCAAAATCGAAACACAAACAGATAATTGTAGCAAAATGGAGTAGTGCTACCACAGGAGAACCTGCTGCCTATGTCCAGGAGGCTGATAGAATGGTCCCATTTGAGATATTATTTAAAAACACTAACAGGCATTTCCTAGGTAAAGAAAGCCAGGTGTATTAGTCCATTTTGCCTATTAAGATGAAATGCNAGAGCCAGAATACTTATAAAGAAAAGAAGTTTATTTAGCTCACAGGTTAGGAGATTTACAGGCATAGTACATGCATCAGCTCCTGGTAAGGGAAGGCTCGTGTATGGAAGAAAAGCATATCATTCTGGGGGNTGAGGTTACGATGGCTCAAGGGCTTTTAGGTGGGAGTTGTCAGATCACAGGTCCTGGCTCCAGAAGCAGCAGCTTGTAAGAACGTTGGGAAAGAACACATGCACTAAACCCGTGCAGTCTGCCAAACAGGACAAACCAGCCAGGTGAAGCCTGGTGTTTTGTCAGTGGGCCTGAGTTTTGGAAACAACCCTGAGAAGAGCTCTACAGACGCCACACAAAACAGCTGGAGCATTGGTGGTTCAGTGGTAGAATTCTCGCCTGCCACGCGGGAGGCCCGGGTTCGATTCCCGGCCAATGCAGAGCTAGTTTGTTTTTGTTTGTTTGTTTTGGGTCCCTTTCTGGTCAGTTTCCTCACAGAGATTCTGCCAAAGGAGCCAGGCTCCACAACCACAGAAGGCCTGAAGCAGCCCAAGTGCCTGTGACTGGGATTACAGATTTCTGCTCAGAGTCCATGGAGAGCTGCCGGGTTCTTCAACAAGTATGACTGGCTGTAGAGTCTGAGTTCCTCGCCTCCACCTGAAAGGGGACTCCACAGCACTGCCCTTGGTCTGGGCCAGCCGCCAACAGGAAGCAGTGTGAAAGCTGAGAGAGGCACAACAGTTCAACAGGACCCACGCAGCAGAGGGGAGGCTTGCCCACAGTCTCCATGGGTTTTGCCGCTTACTGAGGAGGAGGGAGTGGAGCTCTCTTTCCTGTCTCAAGGCCCCAAGGCAAATCTACTTCACACAAACCCATACCCAGCCTTTGCTCCCTCCTGCTCTGGAGCTAGCTGCTCTTCTTGCAGCTGTGCTGATGTGGCAGTAACAGAAACTGGGCTCAGTCTGTGACTCAACATAGACACAAGGACGCCCAGGAACGGGGTTAAAAGGAGGTGCCACACAGCTGCTGACAGCTGGAGCATTGGTGGTTCAGTGGTAGAATTCTCGCCTGCCACGCGGGAGGCCCGGGTTCGATTCCCGGCCAATGCAGTAGCAATCCTTTTAATTCTAAGACATGAAAGTGAATACTTCATACTGCCTAAGTTAAAAGCACAGTCATAAAATTGCTTGTTTTGAGCTTGATATTTAAATGCTCTTGATGGAAAACCATTTCCTAAATTCCATCCACAAAGATCCTGAACCACATATGGGGTTACACCACAGCCACTGTGAGTAACTCTGCCTCCCACTCTTGCCCAGAACCTGAGTTCTGCTTTTGCCTGGCCCAAGCCACAGCAGCACCTGGAATGTGAGGACATAGTGAGGACATCCTCCAGGTTCAAGCCAGCACCCAAGAGGAGAGATAGACTCCCTACCACAGTCATCCCTGAGATTACCTCCTCTCCTGTCTCTTGCAGATTCTCAAGACATTCATGCAGCAGCTGGGGAGTACTCCTCCTAGATGACAGCCCTGCACAGATGCATTCCCTGGCTTTGAAGGATGCTATGCTGGGGTGGTAGAGAAAACACACGAGTCCTCCAGGATGACAGTACAAACCCATCAAGAGTGAACAGTGAGGTAAGGAAAGCTGTTGTCTAACAGGAGAAATGTGTTGTGTTCTTATGAGGGTAGGCATGGGAGAGAGTTCTGAAGAACGAGTTGGTGTTCATTCTGGCTGAGAGGTATGATGGGCAAGCATTTGGCTTGGCAGAAACAAGGCCAAGCTTTGGAAAGATGGCTCTTAGCCAACAGTGCAAGACCCTGAAGACTTGGCAAAGCAACTGCATCTCCCTCTGGTGGCCACAAGGAGCCATGGAAATTGGCCAGCAGGGGATGGATGGGATCTACAAATGTGGGTTGGTGCTAGGAATCTGAAAGGCAATGAGGAAGCTCTGAAGACAGCACAGGCTCCCAGACAGACCTACTGGTAAAAGGGGGCAGGGAGGGGGAAGAAGGAATATGGCTTTGGTGCCAGAGCCACAGCTTTCAATAACACCAGGGTGTTTTAAAGGAGAAGATGGAAAGTAGGGACAGGACAATTCATGAGCTCAGTGACACCTTCCTCCTTTGTTGGACACCAGCTGGGAGACTTATCAAGGCTCAATTTGGTCACCCCAGGCCATTACAAAGACCGTTAAAGTCCCATGTGCACAGGGCTCATTACATTAAGTGTGTAATTTTCTCCAGGCCAACAAGTGTCCACAAGCAACTGTGCCCCCTGGAGGGGAAACTTTTCTAGCACCTTTTTATCAGTATTACTAGCTCAGACAGCACAGGGGCTATCCTGGGGACAGTCTTGTTCCACCAATCCAGCCCACCCTTACTAATCAAAACAGGACACATGACCTCTCTAGTCTGCCACGCCCCAGCTTCCTAGGGTGACTGCTCCTCTATCATTCAGGTCCACCCTCCTCATACACCCTGCCTCTGGGATCCCTCCTCAGCATCCTGCCCTCTCATGGTCTACAACAACTAGCTAAGCTGCTAGTCCCAATGACCCCACTCCTCCTCTGCATCCAGAAGCACTTAGTGTCCAGAAGTGTACTGATTGATGTCACTTTCTACCTCCATAATGTCTCATTCTTTTCTGCAACTCTAGGGCCAGCTGTCTCCAGATCAGTGTTATACATCAGCAGCTGGCCAATCAGTAAACACCTGCCAGTGAAGTCAGTCTGCAAAGGCCGGCAGAGCTGATGGGGGCACAAGCTGTAGGGCAAACATGGGCAAAGCCTTGTGCTGCCATGTTGCTGAGCACAGGAAAACCTGACCTGTTGGGTTAATTGATACAGCACTCAATGGTGCTGAACCCTTCTAATCTTATCACAAGTTAGCATGAGCAAAGGACACCATTCCTGTGATCTCCAAACACACACTGAGAAGAGCCCAGCTCACTATAGCCATGGCTGGTGCCTGGAGAAAGACACATACACACACTGGGATGTGACCTGAAGTGATCCTGCTGAGGGGCAGCTGCACTCTAAAACTGTGCCCTCAGCCAGCAAGTGCCTTGGTCTTGTGACTTCACAGGGAGAGTGCAGAGAACAAGAGCAACCACAAGGGAAGCAGAGTAAGTGAAGTTCAACAGCAGGCACCCCAGCTCCAGACCGAGTCTTCTTCAAAGACTCTAGGCTGCCTCAGCTTTCATCTACCTCGTGGGAGACAGAGGTGGGGGGTCTTTGGCTGAACTTGTTTTTGAAGTTAATATCTGGCCCAGAAACTCTCCCGATCACGAATCCCTGGGGTCCTTCAATGACACAAAGGCCTCAGATTTACTGTTCTATACTCTGGCTGCTACCGAATAGTTTTCTCACAAAGTGTTGAAAACGGTTCAACAAGACAGTCCCCTAGTGGCACTGTGTCCTCCAGTGGTTTCTCAGAGCCTCTGCTTTCAACTGGCTGAAGGTATGGGAGGCTGGCAGAGACCCCCAAGACAGGAGCCCCAAGGTCTGCCAACACCAGGTTTAACAACTTCCACGATATCAAAGAGACTGCCACACTGACTGCTCCTTTGGTAGAGGGAACTACAGATGGTAGAATACTTGTGGATTGTTATTTGCCAAGCAAACCTGGGGCCACACTCTGCTACACAGCTACAGCCTGCATTGATACCCCCGGCCTCTGTAACAGAGTGTGGTGACAGTCACAGGCTACACAAGGACTGGTGAGTCGGCAAGCACTCATGTTATGCTGTAGACTTCAGAGGTCAGTTACTGTAGCTGCTATCATGCTCAACTTCTAGATCTGAACAACCCTAGAAATTAAGTCCATTTCTCAGGCTCATAGAAGGTTTAAATCCTTGCTATCAACAAAGTATATCCTTTCAACTGTGTCACAGTTTCTTCCTCCTCTCAAGGCCACTGTAGCTGGAAAGTGAACACAGTGACAATTCTCTTTTGCAGACTCAGGCCCTCAGGTGACATGTAGCTTTTCTGTACATCACTTCCCACTGCTCAGTGTTCAGACATCCCTGAAGTCTCTTCCATACACACAAGGAGTGCAGAAAAGGCACATCCTCAAGATATTCTGAAATGAAACTGAAGAGCGGCTTTCTACTGTGAAGATAAGAAACAAACACTGCCTGAGCACTTACTGTCTGCCAGGCAATGTATTTACACACTTGACACAAGCTACAGTCGTCTGAGAGGAGGGACCCTCAATTTAGAAACTGCCCCAGATGATCAAGCTCTAAGCAAAGAAACTGCAGGACATTTCCTTAATTAGTGATTGATGAGGAAGGGACCAACTCACTATGGGTGGGGACACTCCTGGGCTCGTGGTCCTAGGTTCTATAACAAAGCAGGCTGAACAAGCTATGAGGAACAAGCCTGTAAGCAGCATCCCTCCATGGTCTGTGAATCAGCTTCAGGTTTTTCCCTGTCTGAGTTCCTGTCCTGACTTCCTTTGAGGATGAAGAGTGATACGGAAGCTAAGCCAAATAAACCCGGTCCTCCAATTGCTTATGTTCATGGTGTTTCACCACAGCAATGATAACCCTAACTAAGACAACTGGTGATCAAATTTAAACCTAAAACCTGCCACCCAGTCTGGTACTTACTCTTCAATCCAGTTTACAGCTGAGGAAACTAAGCAACACAAGGCCACACAAGCTTGTGAAATAATCACAAGAATTTCACTTTAAAAAGAGTATCAGACAATGTGTATCATATATTCTGCACTGCACATGCTCAAGCACCTGCATCACAGTAAAGTGAGAACCAGGAAACAATGTGTTCTACACACACCACCCAAGCAANGCTCATTCAACAGACGCTGACCAAGTAGCCTCTCATTCTGGCTCTAAGGAGCCTATAAAGGTAAGCCCAGAGTTGACATTCATTCCTTTGTTAGGAAACTTGCAGCCTAGACATGGGGCTGCCTTTTTAAAAATTTTCCCCTTTGCAAATCCAATTCTGTCTCAGTTCTCCACATGACATATGTATTCAGATGGCACATCCAGGCAGCGATTTCCCAAAGAGAATCTGGGTATGTCTGTCTCCATCTGCTCCATTGAGTACTGGAGTAAGATGGTTTCCATTTGCTCACACATCACCAGAAAACTGAATGGGAATGAACATGTGCCTCTGAGAACAGGCCAAGTATCTTCTGACAAGGTCTGAGACTTAACTCACAAAACACATACTGAGTTAGGGGACAAGCTGGGAGTGAATATAATAAAAAATATGATAGGCATGCATGAAATTATCAAGGGATAAAAATATTGTTAAAAAAAAAAAGCTAAGGGCTGGAGAGATAGCTCAGCAGTTAAGACCACTTGAGGCTCTTCCAGAGGACCTGGGTTCAATTCCCAGCACTCAAATGGCAACACACAACTGTCTGTAACTCTAGTTCCTCTTTTGTCTGGCTTCCATGGGCACTACACACATGTAGTGCACAAGCACACATGCAGGGAAAACATACACATAATACAAACAAAAAACCTGACAAAATTCCTCAACCAAAATCATACTGAGTATCTACTGGATATGGCTGGGAGAAAGGAGGATTTTGGTTTTAGGTGACAACAATTGTGATCATCCGTAAGTACCCCCCCCCACTGTGATGATGTAACACCTGTCTTCTCATTTCAGAGACAAGCTATAATCTACAAGCCGTCAATTAACTACTTGCAAGTATGCAGCCCAGTGGTTGTTAGCACATTCAGAGTTGTGCAGCTAGCAGCACAGTAACTTTAAGGCATTTCCACAAGCGCTAAAGAAAATCTGTGCCCCTTGGCTGTCACTCCCCTTTCTCTAGCTTTTCCCTCTCAACCTCCTCAACCTGCTGTCTCTAAAGATATGGTGCTTCTGACCTTCTGTGACTGGCTGGCTTCTTTCACCCAGCATGCTTTCAAG
>LZPO01017632.1:11312-39637 GCA_001675575.1 Neotoma lepida | reverse complement strand
TGAGTTTGAGGCCATCCTGGTCTCCAGAGCAAGATCCAGGACAGCCAGGGCTACACAGAGACACCCTGTCTCAAACACAAATAAACAAGTAATCTTCACAGGAGGTAGGCAAGGGGAGTCAAACAAAGCCAGTGGAGGTGCTGGTGTGACAAGCCCTGGTGAGCATGCCAGCAGATGGGTGAAGAGCTGGCTCTTACTGAACAGGAACGTGGCATCCCCAGCCATAGCTCCACAGAAACCCCTATTTCTTTCTTTACTTCTTTTTTCTGAGACAGGGATTTTACTGTGTAACCACCCTGGTTGTCTGGGAAGTCTCTCTTTAGACCAGGCTGGCCTCAAACTCACAGAGATCTGCCTGTCTCTGCCTCCCGAGGGCTGGGTTTTCGCCTGAATTTCATTGTGAATTTTCTCAGTTTAAATTCTCTGTGATTCAGGCCAAAGCAAACAGTCTGCAGGCAGAACACAGGCCACTGCCAGCCTCTGACCCCAGGACTAAGCAATCTGCTGTAGGTCCCGCTGCTGATAAATAGCAGGGCTAAGCCCAAGCTCCAAACTCCACAAATTGCCTTAAATCCAGGATATACCCAGGAACTGGAACTATGTAAGTATCATTCAGAGCTCTGGTCCCTAACTGTGTCTGGGCTCTCAAAGCACACCACATTAACAGGCTTTTGGAATTTGAAGTGCAGATAAGATTGCACTTGCTAGAGTCGTATGGCTGGTGGTGAAAGCTAAGTTCAGTAACACTAGAGAAGCCATTATGAAAAATGTTGGCTTCCCATGGCCAGCAGTGGGAGAGCAGGCCTCCTCTCTACACAGCCTGCATGACCTGCTCTAATAACCATAGTGCCCTATGTACCTCTCTCCTATATTTGCCTCTTCAGGAGGAAACAGACCAACATCTTACCAATCTTTTCATTAATACTCATCAATCACTGTATCCCTTGAAATTGAAAGGTCACAAAACCCAGAGTGGGGACTGGGGATGTAATACAGTTGGTAGAGCACTTGCTTAGCATGCATGAGACTCTGATTTCCATCTCCAACATTGACTAAAACCAGGTGTGGTGGTGGTACAAGCCTGTAATCCCAGTACTGAAGAGATGGAGGCAGGAGGATCTGTACTTCAAGGTCATCCTCTGTTATAAAGGGAATTTGAGGTCAGCATGGGATACATGAGACCCTGTCTCAAAAAAATAAACAGGGGCTGGGGAGGTACCTTAGTTGGTAGAGTGCTTGCCTAGCATGCACAAAGCCCTGAGTTCTATGCCCAGCACTACACAGATCAGACATGGTGACACATACTTACAATCTCAGTACTTAGGAGGCGGAGACAAGTTCAAGGTCATCTTTGGCTACACAAGGAGTCTGAAGCCAGCCTGGGCTAAATGAAAATCTTTCTCAAAAAAAAAACAAAAAACAAAAAACAAAACAAAACAAAAACCTCCTCAAAACAAACACAACAAGCCAAAGCTGCCATTCTAAAATCCTGAGTGCTTTCATCTTTATGCTACTGTGGCACTATGCTGACTAAGGCAGTGGAAGGGAAGCTCTTCAGGTCCTGTGCCCAGAAGGCTCCCAATAGGTGCAATGAGATATTGGTCACAACATGCTAGCACAGTGGAATCAAGCATACCTTTGCTTGCAGATTTAGCATCTGAGGACCTGCAATAACTATAAAATAACTATAAAATCTTACCTCCCACAGGAACACCAAATGCAGTACTGGCTGTCATCTGAGCAGATGGCTCTGGAGAACTGAAGGCAGCAGCTAAAGCCACTACAGAGATGTCCAAGGATGAAATCCATTATCCACACATCAACCTTTGAGTGGGGGTACCCACTAACAGATGTGGGATTTCTTGCTTGTAGGTAGGGTTTAAACACCCAGCTTGTGGGGATGCCTTTTGGGACAGATAAACCTGGGTTGTACATCCAGGTTCTAGCTGAAACCTGGGAAAGATGATATANTAAGAAATCTCTGCTTTCTCATCTGTGAAATGGATTAGCACCATCTGGTTCATAGGGCAGTGAGAGGAGGGGTGGGTGGACAATGGCTAAACACAGGAATGCTTTTCTACATCCCTCTGTATCCCACTTCTACCCCCGTGGTGGGGCAGATGGAACTTCACACGTGTGGTCTCAGGTTTCACTGTACTCACTGATGATCATAGTGACCGAGTACCTTTTATACTCCAACTTCACATGCTGAGGTGCTAACCCCAAAGTGCCTGTATGTGGAGAAAAGGCCCTAAAACCATGAGAAATGAATGGCTATTACTGAAGCCAAGAGCTGTGGTATTTTGTTATAGCAGCAGGGGCAGACTATTCTAACCCTATCTGTGCACTTAGGGACTTTTGAGAAAAGCTTAAAATACACTTAACACCTCTCAGCCAGCTTACATTACTTCCCCTCACCTTCCAGTCCACCCAATGGGCAGTTTCAGCTAGAGCAACTAGGGAAGCCTGAGACTCCTGCCTCCTTGAAAACCACAAAGCAGCCTCCTGTTCTGCCTTTGAGATTTGAATCCTAGTCACTAGAGCTATACTTTAAAGAGTCCTAATCATATTTCACTCTGACTACTGGGCTCAGCTGTCCATGAGGCTGTGTGGGCTTCCTGCTCGGTCTAGGAAAGGCAGGGGCAAACCTAATGTGCAGACAGGCCTTCGATCTCTTCCTGAGAGATGGCATGATGTGAAGGTGGGTTCCTTCTTCCATAGAGCTCAAGGCCTTGGAGAGGGGGCAGATGTGCGGGTCTAGAGTTTCTAGACACTTTATTGCTCACTGAGCTTTATCACCAGTACCTCCCAGAGTTTTGCCAGTTTCCTACTGGCTACTGTTACAAATTACCACAAACTTAGAGGCTTAAGACACAACTTACAGCTCTTACTGAGCTAATCAAGGTATGGGCAAGTTGCTTTATATTTTGGAGGCTCTACAGAAGCAGTTCTCAACCTGTGAGTCGAGAGCCCTTTGGAGGTCACATATCAGATACCCTGCATATCAGATATTTATACTATGATTCCTAACAGCAAAATTATAGTTATGAAATAGCAATGAAATAACTGTATAATTGGGGGTCACCATAACACAAGGACTGTATTAAAGGGTCGCTGTATTAGGAAGGTTGAAAACAACTGCTCTACAGGAAAATCTATCTTCTTACCAGCTTCTAGATAATGCCCACACTCTCTGGCTAGCTGCTCCTTAGAATTTCAAAGCCAGTGATGGCTGCTGGAGTCTCTAATACTCTTCTTGGTTCNCTCTTTCACACTAAAGGATGCTTGCGGCTACAATGGGTCCACCAGAGTAATCTAGGCTACTCTCCCCATTTTAAAGTCACCTGATTAGCAACCTTGATTGTATCTGCTACTCCCTACTCCCAACATCCTTTGGCTCTGTGATGTATAATAGAGGCATGTCCAGCTACACTTGCATGCATATGTGCATATGGAGGCTAGAAGCCAACATTGGGTAGTTGTCTCCATCACAGGAAAGATAAGCAGAACTTTAGTTTTTGAGACTGGGTCTCTCACTGAACCTGGAGCTCACTTTTTCACCTAGACAGACTGACCAATAAGCCCAGGCACTGGGGTTCTAGGTGCATGCTGCCAACCCCAGGTTTTACATAAGTGCTGGGGATCCAAATTCAGGTTCTCATGCTGGCAAAGCAACAACTTTTCCCACTGTGGTATTTGAATGAGAAACTTGTCCCATAGGTTTACATATCTAAACATTTGGTTGCCAGTGGAGGCACTGTTTGGGGAAAGTTACGGAACCTTTAGGATGTGGAGCCTTGCTGGAAGTATGTCACTGGAGGTAGGCTTCGAAAGTTTACAGTCTCATCCCACTTGCAGTTTGCTCTTTATGTGAGTGGATGGGGATGTGATTTCTCAGCTTCCTGTTCCAGCCGTGGGCTGCCATGAATCCCCAGCCATTATGGACTTCCCCTCTGAAACCATAAACCAAAACAAACTCTTTCTGCCACAAGTTGATTTTGGCTCATGGTGTTTTACTGCACCAACAGAAAAAGAACTAATGTTCCCACTGAGCCATCTCCTCATACCTGCTATCTTAAATCACATATTCACAGGTTCCAAGGATTAAGGTATCTTCCGGAGGCCATTATTCTGACAACCAAAAAGTGGCAAGAGCAGTACTGATATAAAACAATTATAAATATTTAAAATAATTATGTAACAGCTGTTTGTACATTATGTAACAGTTGCAATGTGTCTAGTACTGCATTAACCACTTTTACAACATTAGCTCCAGTAATCAAATGCCCCAATGAATACTATTATTAGTTTGCAGATGAGGACATTGAATTAATTAGGTTGCTCAGGCTCACTTAACTAGTGAATAGAAGTCTGAAGCCCAGCTACCAGGCTTTAGAGCTCTGAACCACTATTCCATGTGGTCTCTTAAGAAACAGGGTACCTTGGAGGGGTCACTCAGCTAAGAACAGGACAGGCACACTCATTTCTGTAGCACATGAGCTGTCTACACTCCACAGACAACTGCCAATGTTCTGACTTTTATGGGGCTTGATTAATAGACTATTTGGCTGAGGATTAGTTTGATCAGGATTGATGAAGAATATATGTAAATACGGAATTTTCTATGTACAGAACAGAGTCTTTGAAGTTAGCCCTTGTCAAACTTTAACATGTGCAACAGTCATACAGGGATCTTGTTTAAGTGCCAATTCTAATTCACTCTAGGAAGAAGCTAGAGTCTCTTTTCAGTGGCCGTCTGCAGGCCACTTTTGAGTAGCAAAGTCCTTAGGCTATAATGCTACTTTCCTATCAAAACAGTACAACTATTCACTCTTGTGGACATGTGTCAAATGCCACTAGGCACTGTGCTAAGTGCAGAAGATAAATAAACCATCTTTGTTCTTAAGGAGGTCATAATCCCCTTAAAGTTTNTCTGAATTTTACAAATCAAGAGTAGTATCTAATACAAAACATTAACAACAAAGCCCCTACAGAACTACCTGCAGGGAATACTTATTCAGACTGTGCCGGAAGCAGGATGTTGTGACTGCCTCTGTTCAAGGACCTAACAGATGACTCAGGCCAGGATGAAAGCAGGTACTTCTGTGAAGCTGAGTGGGTGCACAAAACTGGTGTCAGTGTGCAACTGCCTGGATCTTAATTGTTTCTCAAAGGTCCATGTACTCAAGGTAGAGCCCCAGCCTGGCACTATCTGGAGATGACAGGGTTTTAGAGTTGGGCTGATTGAGAGCTCTTTTTAGGGGTGTCCTTGAAGGGCTTTACCATAAACCCAAAGCAACAGGGCCAACTGACCACAGATCACCCCATCCATTTAAATCTTGAGTGTTCGATACAGTAATGGAAGGCTAACATATAGTGCAACTTCACAAAGCCTACAGAACATGGACACACAACCACGCCTATACACCATCTTTGGGTCCCACTGAATAGTGGCAATCCTGTTAAGACTTGCTAAGCACTGGAAAGCAAGGATGTAAACAGAAAGCTTAGATCCTAAAAGAGGTTGCTCAAAAGTGGTGGCTGAGGAAGGAAACAGCCATCGTGGACATGCTGAGTACTGCAGATGAATGGGAGGGGTCTTCTTACCTAAGTCCAAAGCCATTAGTCTAGGACAACTCAACTGGTGTGATTTTTGTACCTTCAAGGGACATTTGGCAATGTCTGAAGACAATTTGGGTTGTCACAACTGATGGAGTACTACTGGCATCTAGTGGGTAAAGGGNAGAGGTACTGCTAAAAATCCTACAAGGCACAGAACTGCCCCCTATAACCAAGAACTATGCATCCCCAAATATCAACAGCACCAAGGTGAAGAAACTTTAAGTAAAGAATCTACCCTAGGTCAATAAATGAGCACTACTCCATAGCTCAGGGCTGTCCATGTGAGAACTGTGCAATGACAGAAATGTTTTCTATTCTGCACTGTGCAGCAGTAGTGGTTGGCTACTGAACACCTGGAATATGGGTAGTGAAGCTGATTTTTTATTTAAAATAAATTTATTATTTTTACTAATTTATTACTTTTTTCTTGAGACTGGGTCTAGCTAATCTCAAACTTGTACACTATTTGTGCTTCAGCCTTCCAAGTGCCAGAATTACAGGCCTGTGTCTTAAATTTAAATCTTAAATTTAAATAGATACACACGTTCCATTGTTACCATGTTGGACATTTAAGCTCCTGGACTTTAGTGTTTTTCCAGTTTCACAGGCTGCTTCTTTCCACTCTTCTGAAACCATCTACTCACTTGACTGTCACTAAGATTTGGAAAAAACTTCACGTGCTCACACACACATACTCAGTAAAACATTACCAATTAAACGTTCCCTATTTCGAACACCTGGAAACAAAGCAAACATCAATGCACCATTACACACACGTATAATACTGCAGAAGAGAAGAAGGTCAAATTTCCCCAATTACACCTGCAAGAAAGGGTGACACGACTAAAGATTAAACATGACAAGCCTCTGAGCAGCGGCTCATGCTTTGACCTGATTTCTACACTTGGCCACTTAACGGTCTCTTCAGCAGCTGTTACGCTGGCGGGACATCACAAACAAGTTCTCCACTCCTTCAGAGAGCCCACTTTCTGATCTTGCTGGCTTTGACTGAGGCCACATTGAGGATTCCCCTGGTGCCACGCACTGTGCTAAGTACTACACATACGTTAAGTCAATTCATTTTCACTGCTTCTATTTGGGGGCACCAGGGGTTAAAGAACTTGGGGCTCCTGGATTTCCCACTCTCAAGCAATGTGCTAAGAGCTGAAATCTGAGAGGTCAATACCGAACCTTCGCCCGGGGCAAGCAAAGCCGCCTGGAGCTGCATAGCCAGGGCGGGGTCCCAGTAGCTCTTACTTCTCGATCTCCAGCGCTGCCACCTTCCGCTTTTCGTAGAGTTTATCATTCAGGGCACGCACAATGTTGGGCGTGAGCGGCGCGAAATCCTTCTCCGGGTTCATGGTGGCAGCTTGTGCTGCGCCCGGGAGCTTCGAGACACCTTAGCCCGAGGCTGCCGGGGCCGCGCCAGGGCGAGGGGAGGGTGAGGCTCGGCGCGGACCCCGGAGCCCGCTCATGGGCTACACCGCCTCGAGCCCTCCTGCCTTGTCCTGCCGTCGCGCGCCGCCTCAGGTGCCTTGCCCGGACCCTGCTCACCCACGCGCAGCCCGGACCGCCCCACAGCTCACGCGACCAGCTCCCGCCAGGCACCGGCAACGCTCACTGGGCCGCGGCCATGTTACTCAGGTCACGTGACGCCGCAAGCACTTCCGCCTTCCGCTGGCCGAGGGTTCCGCCTCTCCGCGGCCACGCCCCCGCGCGCTTTCNGCGGCTCATTGGCCACGCTTCTCAGGGCTCCACCCCCTCCCCGCCCGCGGATCAGTTCGGTGCTGTGTTCTGTGTGAGAGTGGAGAGCAGGTGGTGGGTGGAGCTTCAGAGGTGCTGCCCGAGTTTATCGCACAGCCGGCTTCTGGAATTGGAATTTACGGGGGGATCCTAACTCAGTTTAATTTACGTCATTAGTCACTTAACAGTCACTCTCGCTTATGCCATCGTTTCCATCATTTTCACTGCTTCCTAGCCATTTGTCTTTACATTTTTTTGGGTGTGTGTGTGTGTGTGTGTGTGTGTGTGTGTGTGTGTGTGTGTGTGTGCATGCATCAAGGTGCCTGTTTGAAGGTCAGAAGACAACTTGTGGGAGTCGGATCTCCTCTTCTACCACGTGGGGGTCCCAGAATCGAACTCCTGTCGTCAGGTTTGGCAGTAGACGTCTTTGTCCAGCCCAATTACTATTTTCGAGACAGGGCTTCAAACTGCATATATAGCTTGAGGATAGCCTTGAACTCCCAATTCTCCTGCCTTCACCTGCTGAGTGCAGGGATTCCAGGGATGCATCACCACAGCTGCTTTTATGTGGTGCTTGGTATGAAACCTGGGGTATCATCCTTGTTAGACAATTCTACCAACTGAGCTAAAAGCCCAGATTGTATTTAATACACTTTCTCAAATCTACTCATATGTGTGTGCTCACATGTCTATGGGGACCCGAAGTCTGGTGTCCTCTATAGCTCTTATTTTTTCACTCTGACCTTGAGACAAGGTCTTTTGTGTCCGAGGCTGGACTCAAACTATGCAGCTAAGGATAACTGTCCTGGCTAATTTTTATGTCAACTGGACACGTTAGAATCATCTGAGAGGAGGAAAGCCTCAATTGAGAAAATGCCTCCATAAGATTGGGCTGTAGGCAAGCCCATAGGGCATTTTCTCAATGAGTGATTGATGTGTGAGAGCCCAGTCCATTGTGGGTGGGGCCACTGCTGGGCTGATGGTCTTGGATTCTATAGGAAAGCAGGCTGAGCAAGCTATAAGGAGCAAGGCAGTAANNAGCACTCCTNGATGGCCTCTGCATCAGCTTCTGCCTCCAGGTTCTTGCCTTCTAAGCTATAAGGTGAAATAAGCTGTTTCCTCCCTAAGTTACTTTTTGATTATGATGTTTTAACACAGCAGTGGATCCCCAACGTTCGGTAACTACATCCACATAAAACCTGAGAGAGCTTGGAAAAGGGTTCTAGACACACAGAAATGGAGCCAAGAGCGGCTTCCTAGTCTCGCCTCTCATGCTGGCCGATGTACAGGGACCTGTCTCCTGGACGTTGCCTTTGGGTTTGAACCACCAGTGCACCATGGGATAAGTAAGCCCTGTGGTAGATTCCCACAGTCTCTCACAACTGCAGTACAGAAAGGCATCCCCAGCAGCTGCCTGCAGGAGGGACCCAGCCGCCAAAACAGAGGCAGAGGTCCTAGCCATGCTGCTTAACGTTAAAAGGCTTATGTAGTCAGAAAAAGATTACAGATATGCAGTGAAGATAGATTCAGATGAAAAAACCTCTAAATGGGTTACAGCGTGTTTAAAAATATACAAAGACTTGGGAGAGAGAAAAGAAAGAATATATACAATCATAGATTAAAAAATATTGTTTAAAATAATAAAGTCCTTAAAAGGTGAGTAAAGTAATATAAAAGAAAAAAGTCATATAAAGATGTAAAATACACAGAGAGTCTGGATACTGTATGTTATTGTGTTGTCTTTGAATTTTTTGACTGCTGAGGAAGGAGAAATAGCTGAGGAAGAATTATGAAAGCTGCTAAATTAAACCAATCTATATATTTTAAAATGTCTTAACTTCAAAATGTAAGTCAAAATGTGTTACTTTGAGGAAGAGGTTATGCTTTAGTTCCCACAAAAAATGAAAGACTGTGGACTTGTTCAAGATTAAAGAAGATCAGGTTTGATCAAGCAAGACCTCCTGAAATCCTGGCTACAGACATAAAGAAATAAACCTAGAAAAACTATAAAACATGTAATGTATATTTTACCTGCTCAAACATGAAACAAAAAATCATCTTTGGCTGATTTCTGTACAATGCACAGTCTATACTTGTATTAATACAAATATGTATATTACCTTTAAAAATTTATGTATTTTCAGAACAAGGAACAAGACACCAATAAAAATGGATGACCCAGGTGATCCAGCATCCAGAACAGCTTCAAGTCTGCTGCCTGAGATGATTCAGAATACTACAGTCAAGGCTTAACCATTATCCTAAATTTTCTCAGGGTCCAAAGATTACCAACAACCCCAAACAACAGGGAATAGTCTAGAGAACAATGCCCACATTCACAAAATATTGATTATAAATGTTTGTTATCATTTAAGGGGGTTTGAGTACAAGTTGTTATTGATAATGGTAAAAAAAAAAACTAAACAAGGGAGATTAGATCTCAGGAATCTCATTCTGTAAAGAAAAAGGAGGATATAGAAATGATAGGATAAAAGGGTAGATTATTGAATCTATGTTTAAACCAAAACAACAACTACTAGTCTTATTTCACATTGGTATGGCTTTTGGTATTTTGATATAAATTTAAAGTTAATTTTGTTATACTTATGTATATTTCTACTCTTGTTTAGGGTATTGTGTTTATGCAATTCATTTTAAAAATGTAATGTATAATTAGAAAATACAAATTAATAGTCATCTATAATAGTCAACTTATAGTCATTAGGTATGTTTTCAAGGTCATATACAAATATATATTTAGATAGATAGATGGTCTTCAAACATTTCAAAGACCCACAGAATATGGCATTTAATATATTTAATAACCTAAGGCTTTTCATGACAATGAGACACATCTGCTCCTAGTAGCACCAATTTATTTCAGAGAAGATAATGGGCATCGAAGAAACTCTACATGGAGTTTGCTTTCTTTTTCGCAAAGCTAGTCATTTGAGGAAAGAAATTGCCCTTGTCTCAATTGCTGACAGTATACTGCGCAAATTGGACCAGCAGGCCCAAATTGGACCAGCGGGACACAAAAGAAAGCAATTACCAGACTTTGCCAAGACAAGGTAGGACAGTCCTTCAAAATTTCCTGCTTCAGAGAAAAGTCTATCAGATATTCTAGGCCTATAGGCCAAAGATTGATGCCCCAACATTACAGAACAACTTAGGGTGACTGTCCAGGCAGCCTGATGTCTCTGTCATTAGGTAACATTTTACCCTTCTGGAGTCTTTGACAGATAATCATAGTTAAAGTTTTCCTTAGTTATGATAAAAGGTAAATTAGTTATAAAACTTTAGAGTGACAAAGATAAAATAAATAATAGAATATTTTCTCCAATTTTGCCAAATACAAATGGACTAGAGAGTGTAACTATAATTCTGACTTGATAACTGTTTTGTTGTATATAATTTTACTGTTAAAGTTAAAACCTTCCTTTTTAATTAGACAAAAAGGGAGAATATTCCTTTTCACTGTGTGAATATATGTCGTTGTGATTGGTTTCATAAAGAAGCTGACTGGCCAATAGCTGGACAGAATGAGGTTAGTTGGGAGAGCCAGACTGAGAATGCTGGGAGGAAGAAGGGCGGAGTCAAGAGTCGTCAACAGACACAGAGAGAAGCAAGATGGGCATGCTGTACTGAGAAAAGGTACCAAGCCAAGTAGCAGAGTGTAGATAAGAAATATGGGTTAATTTAAACCTTTTAAACCCAAGAGTTAGCTAGTAACATGCTTGAGCTATTGGCCGAGCATTTATAATTAATATATGCCTCAGTGTGTTTATTTGGGAGCTGCTGGTAGGACAGAAACTTCTGCCTACACAGCAGTTAAAACCTTACTAAGATAATAACTAAAAATGTATGATCCTCTGGTCTCCACCTCCTAGTGTTGGGATTACAGGTGTGTGCTGCCACGTGGGGTTTAGGTGGTGCTGAGGACTGAACCAAAGGCTTTGTGCATGCTGGTCAACTAACTGAGCTACTTCTCCAGCCCTGACCTTTTTTGTGACAAGGTCTCTCAATGAACTTGAAGCTATGGATTTGGCTAGGGTAACTGGTCAGTAAGCCCCAAGGACTGGCCTGTCATCTCCACCTCCCCCACCTCCCAGCACTGGAGTTAGACACTAGGCTTTAAGTGGGTACTAGGGATCTGAAGTCAGGTCTCCAGCCTTGTGTGGCTAAACACCCTACAGGCTAAGCCAACCTGCCAGTCCTTCAATAAAGTCCTATTTACTTTAAAAACAAATCTTAAGTTTTCGCCTCAGCCTTGCTTGTGCCCTAAAATAACAGATTCAATTATGTCTCCTAAAACATATTAAAATATTGGCTATTTAAAAGTGATATTATCTTCTAAAATTGCCAGTACTAACTGTAACAGGCCCCCAGACCTTAGCACAAATGACTCCATGGTGGAAGTACCATTCAGGCCACAAAACTCAGCATGTAGACAGCACCACTTGCCAAAATGAAAACAAAGGCCTGATCCATCAAAGTCCATAGTTCTGGGAAAGTCTCTAAATGTATTAACCTTGCTTTTTGGCTTCTGTAGTTCTGCTTCTAGCTAACTATTCTTGCTAACTGAGCTGTGTCAACCGAAGATGTGGTTTTATGTTTAAAAGCTAACCCTGAGAAAGGCTTGGAGCTACACTGGGATCCTGAACACCCAGTATAGTTGCTGTTCAGCTAATAAAGACTTTCTATTGACTTAAACCTGTGTCTGAGTAGTCTTCTCTGGTGGATGCCTCACAACACTAACTGTGTGTGTCCATGCTCTGATACCCAGGAGGGCTAGGTAACAGATAGCAGCCCCAAATTTACTGAGGGCAGGCAGGTGTCAAGATGGAATCATCAGAAAGCAGCTGCTTTGGGTTGTCACATTAAATGGTGGAACAGAAATTGCATCTGTGTGATAAAATTGGGGGGGGTTGTGGCTATCTAATGATTAAAGATGCAGTTAACAGGGGGAGATATTCGAATTCAACAAAGCTTTCAGAGTCAGGAACTTGGGAGAAGGAGGAGGGCTAGTTTACCCTTGAGTCCAAGGAATACTGCCTTTGTTTTTAGAACCAAGGATGCTACACGTATTAGCAAGTGAAAAGCACACACATCAAGCATACCATGATCTTGAAAGTGGAACATCAGTTTTAGCTCATGGATCAGACACAGTGAGTGAGGGGCTGGGGTAGTGAAAAAGTCTTGTGTGAATACAATGAGCTACTCCAGAATTTTTGTGTTCGAGAGCAAAAAAGATTTTGCAAGTGTAATTAAGGTCTATAACTGATGTTGACTTAAAGGGGAGGTGGGAGATTATTGTGGGTGGGCCTGATATAATCAGGTGAGACCTCAAAGTGGCTTGGAATTTGTTTGACATGGGAAGATTCTCCTGAAGGTCCCAGGAGTCATGTTGTGAACAGTTTATGATGGTAATGACAGTGGTCTCTAGTTGCTGAGAGCAGTCCTCTGTCATCAATTGCCAAGAAAGTAGGATTCCAGCTGTAAGACACAGGAAATGAGTTTTGACAACACACAAGGGAAACTCAGAGGCATATCTTTTCCTACTTGAGTCTTTACATGAAGATGAGGCTGGTCCTAGGTTTAGCCTTGTAGATCTCTGGACTGAACACCCAGCTCAGTCCATGTGGATTCTTGACCCACAGACACTTGAGAGAATAAACCCATGTTGTTTTAAGCTTCTAGGCTGGCAATTGTGTGTTATGTGTCCACAGTAAACAAATGCTAGGCCTAATCTAAAACTCAAGAAGTCATGGAGAATATAACCAACGAAATTCCATGAGTGTGTTCTCTTACCTCTAGGGTTTTCACATGTGGCAAAAGCTTTCCCAGCACAATCCAGTGATGGGGCAAGGAGCCTCTCGAGCACCCCACAGGTATGAAAACCTCGATAGATAGACATAGACAGATTCATGCCCTGAGAAAATGTGTCGACTGGTAGTTTCCTCCTTTTACCTTGCATCAAGTACTTGTCAAGTCCACTCCAAAATGCCAAGCAAAGTTTATGTATTCAGGATTAGATGATGGCTGATACAATGAAAAAAATTAAACCAAGGTAATGGGGTGATTTCTGTCTGTTTCCTACAATGTACGTTCATTTCCAGTGAACCCATGTCTAGTAGAACATTTCACCTGTTTCTTTGCTTTTTGGGGTTGGCTCCTTCATAAAGGTGAACTGAATTTCCCAAGGGTCACACTATTCACACTATGATAAGGCCTTTAATAACTGGAGCTGCACAGTTTTTTTTTGCTTTTCCTACCAGCAGGCGCTCTTTTCTCCCCAAACTGCATTCTGAATCAGGTTGCTAAGAAACCGGNTTCTCTGTAAAGCCCAAATGAATGCTTTGACCACCTTTACATCAGAAGTTTCTAGAAAGAAACTTCCCTGATATCTTAGAGATGTAGAGTAATTAAGGTCACTTATTCATCCTGGGACTCGCAGTGGTACTGTGAATGAACACCAGGGACTCTTTCTTGCCTCTCTGCCTGCCTTTCTCTTCTCTGGTCCTGCTGGTCAGCACTCCCTACTCTGACTCTTCTAGACTACTGGGTAATTCATATGCTGCAAGCTCACTGCTCTTTCACAGTGATGATTCATCTTGCAGCCCCATTTTGTGTGCTTGTCAAGACAGACTGTGGAATGGTTCTCTAGGAACTGTTAACAATAGTTATACCAATGCATGGAAAAAGTCATGTCATAATGAGTTGAGAGGCTGCAGGTGAGGTTGTACCCTAATCAAAGTGGTTTCTTCAAAGGCAAAGCAACTTTTAGCTGGAGTTTCAGGGGAACAGCCCAGCAATCTGGTTTTGTAGGTCTTCCCCGGAGATTCTGATATAAACTAAAATCGGGAAACTGCTGACTTTATGTAACTTCTGTATCTGCCAGTCATAGCAGCTGCACACTGAGTTTTCCATCCTCTCAGACTGCTTGCTAGTGTGGCCTTTGCTCAACCAACCACTGGGAAAATCTGTCATCTAAGTCTTTGTCTTTATATCTATTATTTGTGTCTTTTAAAATTATTTTATGACATTATTACATGTGCAGGTGCACACGCACGTGTGTGTGTGTGTGTGTGTGTGTGTGTGTGTGTGTGTGTGTGTGTGTGTGTGTGTGTGTGTGTGTGTGTGTGTGTGCATGCCTGTCATGGTATGGAAGTCAGAGGACAACTTTCAGGAGTTACTTCTCTCCTCCCATGTGGATCCTGGGGATTGAACTCAGGTTGTCAGGAGTGGCAGCAGGTACCTTTAAGCTGCTGGCCCCTATTAGTAGTATCTTTACTTGCTATAAAATGAATTGGTTATGAACTATAGGTTTGAGTTTACAAGCATTATAGAAAAAGCTTAATTTGGCATTAGTTGTGTATAGCATGTACTAGCTGAGGGTTTTGAGGAGGTACAAAAAGTTGAAGCTCTTTTTCTGTTGATAAAACACCTTTAAGGGCTTGGGAGATGACTCGGTGGGCAAATCACTTGCTGCACAATCCTGACAATCTATACTTGAAAACAAGAACCTAACTAAAAACTGGAGACTGTAGTGCATGCTTCTGTGATCCCAGTGTGCCCCTCCTGAGAGATGGGAGGCAGATACAGGAGAGTCCCTGGAAGCTCATAGGCCAGCTAGCCTGGTGTAAGAAGAAATGAATGAGGGGTGACCCTGTCTCTAGGTAGACGGGGGCAAGTCCTCTAGGCAAGGACCGACACCTCAGTCTCTCCTCTGACCCCATACAAGTGCCATGGCACATGTATACCCCCCCCACATATATAAATGCAGGCATATGTGTGCATACTCACACTCACACACATAAATGCAGGCACATGTGTACACACACACTCACACACATAAATGCAGGCACATGTGTACACACACACACTCACACACATAAATGCAGGCACATGTGTATACACACACACACACACACACACACACACACACACACACAGAGCCACAATTTAAGTCAATGTGGTACTACAAACTGTTATCCTAGTACTCACAAGGCTGAGTCAAGAGGAATGGAGTTCAAAGTCAACTTGAGCTACTTGTTGAGACCTGTCTCAAAAGAGCCCAACCAAACCCCAACCAAACAAAGAGAACCCCTAAACTATCCCCTCCAAGCCTGTAATAGGTACTGGGCTCATTAGAAAGCAGATTGCTGGACTGTATCCCNCAGATTCTAATGNTACAAGCTTATGCCCGAGACTGAGAATTTGGGTCTTTAGCAGCTTCCCAGAGTGGTCCTGGGACCATTTGGACATTCACTTCTTTAGAGACTTTAGTGGCCCTGCTTTCATACCTCCTCTCTCTTGCAGGTGGGCTGCCTGGAACAAGAAAAGGGGAAGAGGTGGAAGCAGGGAGACAGTAAGAGGTAAGTGTCTGTAGAAGCAAATCTACTTCAGAGACAGTATTTAACCATATTGATTTAACACATGGACCCCGTAGGCCAGTGGTCCTATTAACACACTCTATGAGGCCTTGAAGCAAAGAGGTGGGTGGGGGGTCAGGCCTTTGGACTGAGGCGGGTGCTCCACATCTCTGTGCAGGTGGAACTTCCTGGGGGGAATGCAGGAAAGATACTTACCTAGACGGCCACCCTTTAAGAGCGTGTGACATAGTTGCAGTTTCAACATATAAAATTGGGATGAGATCTTTACCATAGGGGGATTCCTGACTGAGATGGAGTAACACAAAGGAATGGCTGTGCCTTCTGTGTGGCCCGGGTCCTTACCCTGCGGAGTCATATGTATATATATGCATATCATAAGAATACATGATAATCTCGCTCCAATCTGGCCCAATTCAATCACTATTTGGGAAGGGTAGGTTTTGGGTGAGAATTAGGCGACTGCATGTAGCAGAGAACCAGTGGCCTCCAACTGACTGCTGTACTCAGGGCTGGGGAGGGAAGGAGGTGGGGCTCTCATTAGCATTCTCCAGGATCCAAATTCCAATGAGGACTTACCTCCTACAGCAAATAGATATGAGAGCTGGAGGCCGCTAGAATAAAACACAAGAGAAACAGTGAGGGAAGGCATCCCTGAATTGCCCTAATGTGACCTGTTCATCATTCTGAAGATAACTACTTCTTTAGCTTTTATGAGAAAGCAGAAATGATGTCACATCAAATAGAGTCACATCTGGGGACTGATGGCATTTTAAGGAGAATCAGTTCCCTGCACTGGACACTTGTAAGTGCTGTGAGAAGGTCGGTCGTAAGCGGGATACCAGTGTCTCCTTACAAACTGGGATCACTGTAGAGTGCTTAGCTGTGGGAAACACAACTATTGAGACTGTCATTGATTCATTTAGCCCGAATGTAGATCTGTTGTGTGTNATTATAAATTTTAATGTGGAACATAAATTTCATATCTGTATTTGTAAAACATAATATAGAAATAGTTTCCTCTATAACTGAACACATATAAGAAAGTCCTTGGAAAATTTTCCCATTTTCTTCTCTACTCTTTGTTAGGATGGCACAGCACATGGCTTGTGGGCAGAGAAGATGTCATTGATTGATGAAGCTGTGACTTATGGGGTGATTCCCTTCAGATAATAAACCCATTTGATTCCAGATTCGCCGCCTTCACAACGAGGGCAGGTGACAATCAGCTTGGAGGTGATAGGGGTTTTACTGCCTGATGGGTTCCCCTCAAAGAAGACTGTGATGTTGTTGATCTTCTTGGGCCGTACGGATTCTGCAGCCCGGATGGTGAAGGCTGGGTTCTCCACAATGAAGGAGAAGTTCGCTGTATGCAAGAAGACGTTCTTGAAGGGGATGACGATGTTGTATCCGGCTCTGATTAGGAAGGGGCCTTGGGGTTTGGGGGGCAGAGCAATTCCAAAGAGTGGGATGATGTATTCACCACCTAAGAGTGACGACAGACTCAGGATGCCTTTGGTCTCACCCAGGTGGTTAGGCTCAAAGAAGACTTCCACGCTGACCTCGGTGCCACCCTGGGCTCCTGGGGCTGCGTTAATGATTCTTTCCGTGTGGAAGTCAGGACAGTCCGTCTGAAAGGGAAACAGAGTACCTTGATTCACAAAGGATCCTAAAGAGACTATCAGGAGTCCAAGCCGAGCCCTTCTATTCTCTGACATTAAAGGACTTCTGTTTGTGTGAGGCTGGATAGGCTGTAATGTGATATCCCATACATTATGGAGCTGAGGTCTTTGAAGGTAAGTATCACTCATTACTATCCCAACCTTGCTACTGAGAGATGTTAATAATGTGCCTGAAGACGTGTAGCTAGTTGATGCTGGTGGCGAGAACTGGGACTGCTCTCCATATCTAGTTCTTCTCTCTTTCATTCACATGGACAATGAATGGGTCATTCTAGCTTGAACAAAACTAAATTTCTTGTATCCTAGGAATTTAATTGTCCGTGAGTCCCATCAGGATCTGTTCACCCTTCAAATGCTATGGCCAGAAGCATTTGAGATAGGAGTTGTTCTTCAGCAGAATCCCAAGCGACTGTGATAAACAGAGTCTCCTATGGCCCCTTACTGGATAGATAGCACAAGCAAGAAATAAACCTTTTTTTTTCTTTTGAGACACCCAGATCTCAGGTTACTATATACAACCTAGTCAAGAGGCCTCTGCTTCTTGTTATAACCATGGATTCTTGATTTTCACTGGGGACACGATCATCCATTTTAAATGTTCCTCTTCCTAGTTCCCTTTATGGCTGAGTTTATTCCTGTGAAATTTTGTTCCATGGGATACTGGGAGAAGTGTTATATGTAACTCATTTCCCTGTATGAATGTCATAGTAATTCATCTTGTTTCATGAGGGCCAAAGCGACTCTACAGGGACAGAGTATTGGGAAAGAAAGAGTCTGGGTGGCTGATGTCATGGAATTGCCATTCTAGACCAGACTGCTCACATCCAGACTATTGTGAGAGGCACGAATTTCTATTTGCTGTTATTTAGGTTTTCTGCCTTACATTCCAACTGTGATAATGCCTAATGTATATGAAATGCTTGCTATGGGCTAGGTACTAAGGAGTAGGCTTTGCAGATATATTGCATGCATGTAAGTGCTCGTACATAGTACTCCTGTGAGGTTGCAGGTCACAGGCTGCTGTGGTTTGGATGTCATCACTAAAACTCATGTTGAAAATTAATCTCTTTGGTGAGGTGTTAAAGATGTGGGACCTGCTCATCCCGTAGTCTGTCCACCTTGTAGTCTACTCACCCCACAGTCTGCTCACCCTGCAGCCTGCTCACCCCGCAGTCTGCTCACCCTGCAGCCTGCTCACCCCGCAGCCTGCTCACCCCGCAGCCTGCTCACCCCGCAGCCTGCTCACCCCGCAGCCTGGTCACCCCGAAGTCTGCTCACCCCGCAGCCTGCTCACCCCGCAGCCTGCTCACCCCGAAGTCTGCTCACCCTGCAGTAGTACTCTGTCTTCTGCCGAGTATAATTGGTGAACTTTACTATGATGCTTTGGTTGCTGCCAAGAACAGTCTGGAAGTGGACAGGTTTCTCAGGAGGTGCAGGCAAGGCCTTCAGAGCAAGCTCATACTGGTAGTAACCCAAGTCACTGTTGTGCAGGATCAGTTTTCCGAAGGTTTCTCCAGCTTTTAGGGGCTGGAATTCAAATGAGAATGATCCCTGGAAGAGAAGACAGAGGCTCTTCTCATGCTGGAAGTTTGACCCATCCTCTTCCACCAAGTGACCTGCCCCAGGCCTTGAAGCAGGTGGTGGCAAAAATAATGCTTTAGGTACAAATACCGAAGCTGACCCCGAGCCTGGGAACTTCAGCCCAGGTTAGTCCATTCTCTTTCCCTTTCCTCCTCCTCTGGCTTTCTCTATTCCAGGTACTTTTCCATCCCAAATCTCTCTGAACCCAAGAAACAGGTGTTGGCCCCTTCCTAGGGAAGCACATTTATGGAAATCAACAGACAGCTAAAGGTCAGGCAGCCCCTTCTTTGCACACAGTCATTCTCAGAACAACTTCCTGGGTTCCACCTTTACTTGAGGACAAACATTCTCTTCCCCAATTCATTCAAAATGACACAAGAACCAAAGGATCTTGTTTATAATAGCAGAGAGAGAAGGACTCAAAAGCACACAGTAGGAGATTGGTTTAATGACTGGGGTCTTCTCATCTCAGTAGACTATTATACAGCCACAAAAAATGAGGTAGAATTGTAATGAGAATGTTGATACTGTAAGTGGAAGAAAGGAGCTCTGAAAAAAATCCATAAAGCTCATACTAATTTACTAAAAATTAATTTATTGTGTGTGTGCACATATGCACTTGGTTAGACAGCAACTTTTTGGAGTTGGTTCTCTCCTGCTACCTGTGGGACCCAAGGATCAAACTCAAGTTGTCAGGTCTGTGTGCAAGAGCCTCTACCTACTGAGCCACTTTGCTGGCCCATTTTTGTTGTTTGTGTGCAGAGAAGAATCTGTAAGAACAGCTGTTCCTAGCCAGGCAGTGGTGGCACACACCTTTAATCCCAGCATTTGGGAGGCAGAGGCAGGNGGATCTCTGTGAGTTCGAGGCCAGCCTGGTCTACAGTGTGAGTTCCAGGACAGCCAGAACTGTTACACCAAGAAACCCTGTCTTAAAAATCCAAAACCAAAACCAAAGGGAAAAAAAAATCCTGGTGTTATGTTTAGGGGAACTGGGTATGGGAATCTTTACTATTTTATATACTTCTATACAGCTTGAAATGTTTTACTATAAATAGCTATTAATAAAACACAAAACAAACACAGGCTGGAAGATGGCTCATCAGTTCCGAACACATACTGTTCTTCTAGAGGACCAGGGTTCAAGTCCCAGAAGCCATATTAGGTGGCTCACAACCACTTGTAGCTCTAGCTCTTTGGGGGTCCAAAACCTTTAACATCTTTAACACCCACCTCCCCCCCCACACATCATTAAAATAATTTAAAAGTTAAAAATAAGAACAATTCTTATGGAAAAGTAACCAGAATAAAGAGAGCATCACTAAAGCTGTAAATGTTTAGCAAACAGAGCATGATACAAAAATGATTTTATAACCAAAGTGACATGAATAGACAAATGCAAAAACAGAAACAGACTCAAGAAGAAACAGAAAGCCTATGGAGTTGTAGAACTGTTAAAGACATTGAATCAAGAGTCAGGGACTGGATCAAGCAATTGAGCACTTGCTTAGCATGCCTAAGGCCCTAAATTGAATTTCCAGCATTAAAAAAAAAAACAAGCTGGGCAATGGTGGTCATGCCTTTGATCCCAGCACTCAGGATAAAGGCAGGTGGATCTCTGAGTTAGAGGCCAATCTGGTCTACAGAGAGAGTTCCAGGACAGCCAGGGCTATACAAAGAAACCCTGTATTGAAAAACAAACAAACAAAATCAGTAGTCAAACTCAGTGATGCAGGCCTTAAAACTAGCTACTTGAGAGCCTGAGACAGGAGGAGCACAAGATCAAGACCTGTCTGGGTTAGAGAATGAGTTCCAGGCCAGCCTGAGTAATTTAGTGAGGACCTGTCTCAAAAGAGCAGGGGTGAGGGGGGCTGGGGGAACTGGGTCTGTAGCTCAGCAGGACAAAGCTTCCCAAGAATGCACAAGGCTCAGGGTTTAATCCCTAGCATTTCTAATTTGTTTCTTCCTTAAAGAAATTCCAAGACAGCAGGGCTGAGGAGAGGGCTTAGTAGATAAAATGTAATCATTGTCACTCCTGAGATGAGGCAGTGAAAGAATCTGTCTGCAAGCTTCTCTCCTGTACACTCCTCTCTCCCTTTCAGGTTGGCCTCTTTCTCTTACATCTTTCACTCTAGGGAAGTGGGCCATGTTAGAAAATGCTCTAGGGAGAGGGCCACATGATGACTGACCTCTGAGGCCCAGAAAACTGCCAACAGGGAGCTTACAGCCTTTCCAGCAACCCCATGCCCAAGTCTGGAAGCCGATTATCCAGTCTCCGGTGGGAGGATGACTAGGTTCCTGGTTGACTGCCNGACTTGAGCCTCATGAGACACCCCCTACCCCCAGCAAAGACTGCCCAGCCAAGCTGCCACAGCTGGAGTCCTGACTGTCCGTGCAGAGAGCAAGCATTTGCTGTTTGACAAGATGCTTAAGCTTGAGAGTAATTTGTTATGGATCAACAGATAACAGACGACTGATTCTTAAAATAATAGAATTCCATTAAAAACCCAGAGTTCTTTTTATTTTCTTTATTTCTTCTGAGCAACTTGGCTTCAAAATTTACATAGAAGCAAAGAGTCAGGAATAGCTGATATATTCCTGAATAGTGACAAGAGTGTAAGCTATCACCAGAGTGACTGATGGACAGCTTTACTTGATGTCACCCAACCCTTCTCTAAGCATATGTTGGTAAGTATTGGCNCGAGAACAGAAATTATTTTATCCCAGAGGAGCTAGAACAGACCCATGGATGTACGAGCTTTGTTTATTTTATACATGCTTCTGCAGAGCAGAAGGGGTAGATGACAAGAGGTTTTGTTCCCCCCCCCCTTTTTTTTTGAGACAGGGTCTCGAGTAGCTCAAGTTGGTCTCAAACTCAACACATAGCTGAGGATGATCTTGAACTTCTGATCCTCTGTCCCGTATCTCTGGAGTGCTGGGATTACAGGTATGTGCCACCATGCCCAGTTTGAAATGAGAATTTTAGCTAGTTNGAGACGATTCATAACGACTTGGGAAACAAACACAAAAGTGAAACTTCGACTTACCATTATACATAGAAACCAGTTCTCTAGGTTTAGGGTAAGAGGATAATAGTAGTTACAACAATGTTTGGACTCTCCTAAAATACCTACTCTACCCCCAAACACCCAGATCAGCTAGGCTCAAGATAACAAGAACAAGCTAACATCTGTAAGGAAACTAAGTGTAAAGGCGACCTCAAACCCAAATGTGAGTTGGTAGAGCCAAAGTGCTAATATCGATGAGCCTGGTGTAGTAATAGCCCTGCATGGTCGAGGAACGTCAGTCCTAAGAGCCAGAGAGCCCAGATCACCACTGAACTGAGGGAATCCACAGAACCTGGGAAACTTGGTGGGACATTCCTGCTGAAGTTTGGAGGAGTGGTTTCAGTTTAAGTGCAAGCTGTTGTAACAAGATTAACCTAGTGGGGGCAGTAGAGACTACTTGAATGCTCAAAAGGAGAGCCTGACCTGGTCAAGGGCTGCAACAAAAATAGGATCATGAGTTTGAGGCCATTCTGGGTGACACAGTGAGAACCCTGTCTCAAAGACGCCAACCCAAACCCAACTTAAAGCAAAAGACCACCAACAAAAACTGACTAGCTGGCTGAAGCCCCCTTCTGAAACAACGTGGCTTGGAGAGAAGTCTTTGAGAATAGAGCAAAGATACAAGAGACAAAGGACAGATACAATCCTGCCAACAATGGACAGGAGAGCAGAGAAAACTAACCTAGATCCTGGAGATGAAGGAAGAGATGGAGTCGTGTGGAGGGAACAGGCAGAGTTGGACAAAGGTTGGAGAGGTAGGGAAGTTAGAGTGGGGACTTCGATAAAATTTAGATAGTGAGTTTTAGAATGATAAACTGATAAAAGGAATAAAAAAGAAAAGTTCATCTTCCCCTTGGTTCATATTTCCTGACCATGTCCTTTTATCCATGGTTGGAGGTTCTTGTGTGCCTCTTCAGAACACTCTGTACATAAGCAAGTATAAGCAACAAGTGTACGAACATGTGTATATGTGTGTGTACATGTGTGTGCATATAAATGTGTATGTGGTACATGTGTATATGGGCATATATATGTAAAAGTGTGTGTGTGTGTGTGTGTGTGTGTTCTATCCTGATACTTTATACACTTTGCTTTCTTTTTTCACACTAAGATCCATGATCCTTTGTGTGTGTGTATGGTCTGGAGATCGAACCCAGGATACCCATGCATGCCACGCAAAAGCTCTGCAACTAAGGTACACTTCTAGCTCTATGCTACTTTTACAATTAGCAAAAAAGATGTTTTTCCTTTAGTTTGAACAAGGCAAACAATCAATAGACAAAGTAATTATAAAGCAGTCCATTTTACCTGTCCATACCAAAGCTAAGTGTCCCTAGTTCACATGAAGACTTTGGCTGTAGAAGAAAGGAACGTGAGGTTGACTGTCCCTTGCCTTTCTTNTTGCCCTCTATCAGGGCTGGCCCACACTCAAGGGCTGCAGAACATAAACCCAGAGGCCTCATGGGTAGAAGCCTCTGTCATAGCCCTCAAGGGCCCCCGAGCAGTCAGGGCCTTACCTCAGAGTTTGCAGGCACAACAAACTGGGAAGGTAGGCTGATGTCACTTAACTTGCACTCTGTAGAGAAGATCACAGAATAGGGCAGGGGATTCTCCAACTTGATGGAGGCCGACGCGCTCTGGCGGACTGGGCTTGTCATCTGGATGGTTTTTATAACGCCAGAAGGGATGACCCTGAAACTCACAGTGTAGTACAAGAACTCGCTGGTCACCTCGTTCCGGAAGACCACCTGTGTTCACAGGCAGAATAGAAAGAAGCNGGGGAGAGGAGACATTAGCCCAGGGTCCTCTGTCCACACTCAGGGTCTCCTGCTCTCTGGGAGCCTTGCTGGGCACATGAAGCACACAGACTGGGGTGGCATGGCTAGCCAGTCTCATNCCTGCCCGGCAGCCTTTCTCTTTAGGAACTGTAGTCTGNTTTTTTGCACTCGAGAGATGATTCAAGAATCTCGGTTCACTTTAGAAGACACTAGAGCAGCTTGGTTCATTGACAGAATTTTACCAGTGGGGACAGCTAGGCAACCCCAGAGAAGAAGTGAGATCTTCAGACCTTCAAGCTGTAGTGGGATTCATGCCTACCGCTGTTGCTGCCAGAGTTGTTAGTGAGGATGACAATAATGACAGACAGCATCTAATGCTTACTGGGGGTTAGTGTATGTCAGGCTACACAATCCTCCCAATGTGTTGGCANGGCCCTCACCCTTTACAGAGNAAGGAATGGAAGGGGAGCAAAGCTCAGTGCCTTGCTCAAGATTATGTGCAAAAGGTACCCTGCACGGGGTGAATCAGGGCTCACCCAGACAACACTAAGTAGCCCCTCCCTACAACTAATATGCTGCTCATCTGTCAGAACTCTTCCTGGGAGAACGGGGGTGCTGGCTCAGTGTGCTTGTTTGTGGTCGCTCATACATAGCAACTTAAAACAAATTTNTTTTGGGACAGGGTCTCACGTAGCTCAGGTTAGCATACAGCTCCAGAGGCAGGCCTCACACTCCTGAGCAGTGGGTTCCAGTATGCGCCACTGTGCCTGGATTTCATGTGGTTATGCTTATGAAGTAGAGTCTACCCAAGCTTTTTGCCCTTCTTAACACATTGGATTGTTAANCCTGTTATTATTTATTTATACAGCTTGGCTTTTACAGACCTTGTCTAATTTTATACTTTAAAATCTTTCCCTTGGTGATTCCATCATTACTAATAGCTTCAAAGACTGTAAACAAACAGCACTCAAGCCTTCTGTCCTGACCTCTCCTGTGAGCTATGAATTCACATATATTCCCTTACACCAAAGTGCTTATCTCATTTGAAAGTTCTACATTGACAGAATAATGTCTGTTTCCCTCCACTAGACTGTGTGCTTCATAAGAATAGAGATGGTGCCTGGCTTTGGCCATTGCTGTGTTACCAGCACTTAACACAGAACATGGCCTATGTCCTCAATGAATATCTATTAAACAAGTTAACGGATTAGGCAAGATAGCACCCCGAGTGAACACTCTGGTGCCTGGGGACAGTGCCTGGAGGATAGCATCTGCTATTCTCTAATGCCCCAGGGTCAAACCTCCAGGGATTTGGGGAGGTGCCTTTGACACGGTGATACCTTTGCAGTGTACAGTCCTTCCTTGTGGGAAAAGAAATTCAGCTTGTAGTCCTTCTTGGAGCCAGATAGTACATCAATGTAATCAAGGCCCTTCAGAGTGACACTTAGGTCTGGCCTCTCCGGTTTTATTATTTCCACGATGACCCGGAATCTGGAGCAGTACAAGAGAGGAGAGAGGCAATGAGAGATGACAAGAGACACTAGAGAGACTGGGAGATTGTCCAAAGAAGGGAGGGAAGGGGCTGTATCTACTTTTGCTTTTCTGGAGATTGTACGGGTCCGTGGTTCTAGGCTTCATTCTGTCACTAACAATGACAGTGACTGCCATCTATTGAGCCAGGTACCCAGTAGTCCCTTCTCCATGTTATTTACAGATATCCAGCTGTCATAATGTCTAGAGGAGGTTTGTTTCATGAACACCTCCACTTTATGGAAGAGGAAATAGAGGCCCAAAGAAGGATGATAACATGTCAGACAACATGCGTGGCTATTGGAAAAACTGAGGTTCAGACTTAGATCTGAGCTTTTGTCCACTATGNCAAACAGGTGGTCTTCAGGAAGATGCACTTCTAGTTTCCATTTCTTCTCTGTGGAGGAAAGGATGAGGCTACTTGCTCTTGATCTCTGCTTAGCCCTTGTAGTCCTCTCTACCTCCTGCTATTATAAACACAGTTTGAGGGTTTCCTTCTCCGGCTAGTAGCTCAGGCTATAAGACACTCAACAATAACAAAGATGATGACCGTTAGGATCATCTCAACTATTTATTGGGCATTTAGTTTGTGGTAGGCAGTGCTCTACGATCTGTAAGAATCAGCACTCCAAGAAGACTGGGTTCATGTTCACGAGATACCTCGCTACATTGAGGGCTATGTCTCTGACTCCCCTGAGCCTGACATTCTCTGTAAGCCCNGAGTGGAAGGACCAAGCTGGATGNTAGAAGTCATCTGTTCCCCCACCCTGACTGCTCACCCCACTTGCTCACCTCTGGGGCTTGTTCAGCCAGTTGCTGATTGGCAAGAGTTCAGTATAGGGAGTCTTACACGGAACTTCGCGGTAGATATTGGCAACAGCTTTGGGGAGTTCAGCAGTTCCGTGCAGGGCATACAGCCAGCCAGTCCCATCCGGAAGGGGGAAAAAGAGAGTGCCCTGGGAAGACGTGACAAATCAGAATGACACAGAAGATACTGTATTAACAGTCACCTACTTGACCTGGAGGGGGTAAGTAGTCTAACACTTTTACTTTAAAATTTTAACTTTTGGGGTGTGTGTGTTGTGAATGTGTATATGTGTGTATGTGTGTGTATATGTGTGGTGTGTATATATGTGGTGTGTGTATGTGTGGTATGTGTGTGATGTATGTATGTGTATGCATGCGTGTGTATATATGTGGTATATGTGTGTGTGGTGTGTGTATATGTGTGTATGTGTGGTGTATATGTGGTATGTGTGTGTATGTGTGTATGTTGTGTATGCATATATATGTGTGTGTGTATGTGTGGTGTGTATATGTAAGTTTGGTGTGTGTGATGTGTGGTGTGTGTATGCATGTTTGGTGTGTGTATATGTGTGGTATGTATATGTATGTTTAGTGTGTGTGTGTGTGTGTGTGTGTGTGTGTGTGTGTGTGGTATGTGTGGTGTACATATGGGTATGTAGATGAGTGAACCTGTGTGCAACCACTTGGAGGCCAAAGGAGGATACTGCGTGTCTTCCTTTATTGCTTTCCACGATATTCCTTTAAGACAGGATCTCTCACAGAAGCAGAAGCTTGTTGTATTGGATAAATAGTAAAAACTGAGGAGAATATCATTTGCTTCAAAGTGCAAGGACTGGCTGCTTTCCTTTTCTGAATTTTTTTTTTTGAGACAGGGTTTTCCTATGTCACCCTGGCTGTCCTGGAACTCACTATACAGACCAGGCTGGCCTCAAACCTGGAGACCCACCTGCCTCTGCCTCCCAAGTGCTGGGATTAAAAGCATACGTCACTACTACCCAGCCTGATTTTTAAAATTGTATTTAAAAAATACTCATTTTTATTATTTTTATTTATGTGCCTCTGTGTGGGTATGTACATATGAGTGTAGAGAGGCCAGAGAGGATATTGGAGTCCCCTGAAACTGGAATTATAGGTGGTTGCGAGTCACCCAACATAGGTATTGGGAACCAAGCTCAGGTCCTCTGTAAGAATAGCAAGTGCTCTTAACTGTTAAGCCATCTCTCTCCAACCCTTAAATGATAGTCTCATTTTATTCATTTATCTATCTATCTATTTATTTATTTATTTATTTATTTATTTATTTATTTATTTATTTTATGTGTGTGTGTGTGTGTGTGTGTGTGTGTGTGTGTGTGTACATACACATATGGCATTGAATGTGTGGAAATCAGAGGACAACTTGTGAGAATCAGTTCTCTACTTCCAATATGTTGGTCTTGGGGACTGAACTTTGTAAGGCTTCGTAGCAGGCACATTTACCCAATGAGCCATCTCACTGACCCTCTTGATTTTTTTTTTTTAATAGCTATCATGATGTTACTGATGTGCTTAAACTAAATAGGAACTTCTCGATGGCTGGTCTAGGGCTTCATTTCAAAACTGAGCCCTCAGATTTTAAGGGGTACACAGGCAAAGGGGAAGCCACTGCCTGACAACTGTCACGGCCTCCCATCGTTCCAGGATCTGGGTACTCACTCTCTATTTGAATATTCTTCCAACTCTGAGCGCTAAAACTGTCTTCTAGGCCCTGTCTACACAGCTCCTTGCTTCCTCTGTGCCAGAGAGCAGGCAGAGGTCCTCAATTTACCTGGTGCTTGCGATTCTCCAGATTCATGGTGCGGGGCCTGTAGGTGATCTCATAGGGCTTGTTTTGCTGATGGGCCTCCAGGGTGATGAACTCAGGCCCCTCCCAGTGCTCACCCTCAAAGATGGGGTGCAGATTCCAGGTCTGGTTGGTACGGTTGGAGAGCAGGATGGTCTGTGTGTGCCTGGAGCGGACTTGACAGTTGAAGTTCACTACCTGGAAGAATCAGGAACATCATTTTCCACACCACCTCCTCTGAACTGTCATTCAGGGGCCAGAGCTACAGTGTGTGTGTGTGTGTATGTGTGTGTGTGTGTGTG